>JAAAYG020051026.1:0-13191 GCA_009936455.2 Tomocerus minor
AAGGAGTTGTTAATGAAGTGAAACCAGCAGGGATAATCGCAAAACGCCTTCTTTTGATAATTCTACGACGCCCTGACCCTGCCTTCACTATCTGGCTACACAAAACTCTTCTTAATCATCCTCCTTCCATTTCTAAAGCATCTTGCTCTACTTTTAGATTTATCGAGACTGGAGAGCAAGGAGGGAGGGGAGGGAGACAGACGGCCGGCTATGAACATACATCTATCTACCTGCTCTTTCTAATTTCATTTAATTTTAGTTATCCTCAGATTTGACTCATCTCCCGTACCCAGACTCCTATTTACTCAGGGACATTTATCCATTGGCTATTTAATTGAGGCAGAGACAAAGACAGCTACAGTGGAGATATATATACCTTAGCATTTGTCCTAATGACGTTCTTAGAAAACTATTCATCTACCTTGCTCTTCTTCTTCAGTTCAGCTCTTTGAATTGCGCAGGCAGCAAAGAAGGACTCGACGAAAATTGGACGACAGAAAAGATCTTCTCACTCCGTGCTCTACATAACTCGTCCGTAGTCCCGATACTTTGAATAATGTTACAAGAGAAGAACATTCTACCCACACTTATTACATGTAAATATTATCTACCGTATTATCTTAATTTAATCCGCAGGGCATCTATCCATACAAAAATTGTATATCCAACTTCATTACGTTGCGTTGTTACAAGTGGAGAGCGGCCTTATTGCTAGACAACGTTCTTTGGAATATTGAAGTAGGCATTTCAAGAAAATGGACTACCTACTTTTTAAATTTATAAATTGTTGTAATAATTAAATTTTTCTAAAATCATTAATACCCCATCGATATGTAAACAGATGCTTTTGCAGAATGGAAAAACTTATGACGTCCAGATACCAATTGATTTAAAATATTCATTTATTAAGAAGCGGCTTAGCTTCTTTATAGATTCCTTTAGTCTGTCTGTCCGTACGTCCGATTACACGATAACTCAAAAACAGATTTAGATGCTGACGTCAAACTTTCAGGATATGTTCTAGGGGTATATGCGACAATACCATTAGAAAATAGGATTGCTCCGTCTATCCATTCCCGTTCTGGGGATGGAAAATTTTTATGTCACCAACAATACCTATTCCGTCTACGATCCATGTTGGTAGTCTGATCGCATGCGGACATCCACAAAATCAATAGATTATTGAGCATAGATTCTGTGATGTCATTTGATGCCGGAGTTTTTGCGCCGGCGTCGGCAGCGCAGGATTTATGATTAAACGAGTTTTTTTCAACGTTGGGAACTATTAAAGGTTACAATAATTGTATTGTATTGTATTATATTGTATTCGAATTTATTAAAGTGCCAATCAGTTCAAATCATACAAGATAAAAAAAGCTTGCCGCGTAAAAAGCGAAGTATAATTGTTCCTAGCCTCCTTAAACCTACGGTCCCCAAGAATTTTTGTTCCAATGCGAAAATTTTATGGTTTGAGGACCAAGTTAATGAAATCTGCCACAATAGCATTAATCCAAAATGTTTCAAAAGCTCTGTGCTATTTATTTAAGAGCAGGGAGTCTAATGAGAAATTTCGGCACACGTTTGCAAATGCCTAGTGTTTGTCTTCTGTCTTAATTCTTCCAGTCCAGTTCAGTCCTCTCACTGAGACAATTCATCTTTCATTTCATATACAGATTTGTTAGCACACTTGTTCTGCTTCGTTCATTTGGAGGATTGGACGAGGAGCGAGTATCTTTATTTTATTATGCAACGACGTCAGCATCCTCTCCTCCACACGTAATGCAGGTGCTCTCAATAAATCCTAATCAATTCCTCTCTCATCCAAGCCAGACTACGTCCAAATATTGGGGAGCTAAATATTTAAAGTACCAACAGCTCCATGCCTCTAGAAACATAACCAGTTCTACGTGCTACAGTCTGTAGGAGACATTCATTAAATTACTCGGAGACAGATTGTGTAATACTCACGTGTGCATATAAATTGTAGCTTAATTAAATTCTATAACGCCTGCAAAGGTGCCATAATTATTGCCACAGATAATTTATCTAAATCTTAATTTAAATCATTTTATTTCTTTCGCGTCCTTCATTTGCCATCTCATAATGTTACAATTATGTTCGCTATGCAATTTTAAATGGGCTGTTAAACATATCGATGCCATTAATTTAATCTTATAGAGATATTAAAGCGTTCAGGTTGAACAACGTTCGTTATCCCTTTGAAAATAGTAAATTCTATCATGTTCTTTGGATTTTATGAATCACATCGTGGATTCTGATTAATCTTTACACAACTACGCATAAAGTATACGTGGAGCAACGTACATTTGAACTTTAAGCTAGTATTTAAACAAAGTGTACACAATTCGGTTAATTTTTGGGCTTTATTTGCAGTAATAATGGATACTCCATTAGCGACTAAAGATTTAGTTATTATGCTTCAAGAAATACATTTATTTCGAGATATAAGAAGGTCTTAATTGCTACGGGTAATAATTATGAAAGTTATTGGCTCCTACTACTTATGAAGATAA
This sequence comes from Tomocerus minor, assembly GCA_009936455.2. Classification (NCBI taxonomy): domain Eukaryota; kingdom Metazoa; phylum Arthropoda; class Collembola; order Entomobryomorpha; family Tomoceridae; genus Tomocerus; species Tomocerus minor. Next base: position 2,535 of record JAAAYG020051026.1, read on the forward strand.
ATCCAGATCCTTTGAATATTATTGCATTCCAATTTTACAGAATGATATTAGTCATTTGGCTAAAGTTTCTGCCTAACATTAATAGGATAGGAGAAGTGAATCGAAGAAGTGACAGAAGTTGCCCCAGTTTTCCAATTTGCAAAAGTGGGTTTACCGATAAGCATAAGGAATGGAGGAGAGTAGGAGAGCGAAGTAGTTTTTTGAATGGATTCTTCGTCAGCACAAGAAATGTTCTGTTGAGAGTTTAAGTTCTGCTCTGTCCTCTTTAGTTCCTTGGAGTATTAGCATGTACAAGGATTTGGTTTTAGATCTCCCTATCTCCGTCTATCTCTGTGTGCAGACCATATCTGTAGAAAAATAAATAATACGATCCGTTGTGCAGATGGATATGGCTATAAGGCTGTTGCTAATATGTACGCGAGATAATAATACGAAATATTCAGAGTGGAATTAAAGGAAGGTAAGGAAAACTGAAGACGAGCTGATTGAATTGGTTGTAGAGACGGCTGGCTAGGCGAATACGAGTCAACTCTTGCTTCTCTGCTTGCTCAACCGATAATGATCCTACTCACTTTGGCACTCATGATTGTTAATTTGCATAAACTACATCTAGGATGGGGCAAATTACCTCTGTACCCTTAAAAAGTAACTCGGCGTTGCTTGAAACACTGTCAGTGTCTTGTCTTGACATAAAATCACATCGTACATTCATAAGTTTCAGCGTGAAACGTGCAAAAACATTTCCATCTCCACTGCACTCATCAAAAGAGGCAACCAACTCAACTGCCACTAATTTATCCAGTCTCCCTAGCTCCTAATGCTAAGCCACATTGAAAATGACGACAATGTCATAGAAATTATAAGAATAAACTCAATGCTAGCGTTGTAACAGCTTTTTGGAAGGAAATTAAAATGCGGAGAACCAGAACTGGTCACTCACTATCTATGGCTCATTTCATCAAATGTAATCTATTGAGCTGTTGGAGTTTCTCGTGTAACAGCCCTTGTTCTTTAGTCAGTGGGTATAATGACAATGCCCAAGAGATTATAATTGTAACAAGAGACACAAAGGAACCTTTGCTGCTCATCCTATGCAATAAAACCATGTAAATTCACGTTATAGCTCATGTTATCCCTTATGTCTTTTGTCCAAAGACGTTTTCATGCGAAATTCGGCAAGCACCTACAGAAAAACAAAGGCAAGGATAAATTGATGGAAGATGACCATTTGTGGCGATATTGTGCTCTAGCATTGTGTTTTTATGGCTCAGCCATTCAGGTTTTCACATTTGCCTCAAAATTGGAAAACTCAGCAAAACAATACGATAAATAGTAATTGAGTGTTTTGTTGTTCTTTCCATTATGTACTTGTAGCATTATGAGTAATGGCACATTAACTCTTGATTTCAATATTTTACATCCAAAGTAAATCTGTCCATTCCAAAGTACCACAATGGAAACTTAACAAAGCGCTAGCCAAAGGCATCCTTACAGATGCTAATCTAAAATAATAATGTGTGTGAGAGAGAGAGAGGCTTGGTCGCCACATCTTTTCCTATCCATAATTTATTGCAATATTTAGCAAACAGTATTTCATCATTAACCCAAACTATCCTGTTGCACTTCATTAGACAAAATTATTTTCTTGAGATTACTAAGGAAATGCCAGCCAAAACTTCATTTAATAATGACTTGTTTAGTTTTCTAAAAATAAAATGTATTTATAATTACAACGTTTTACCTACTAATGTAAAAGTAAATTACAGTAACAAATATGCGCAATAGATATTTTATATTTTTTTCATGTTATTCAATGAATATTTATCAAAGAGAATAATCATAAATGAAATGAACAGCTATGTATCATCCGTCAATGCTTTTTCATTGAATTTATTGTAATATTATGTGCATTTACATATACAATGTGCCAAGGTACATGCAATTTAATGTTAGGTGCTTGTTCAAAGGTAGTAACATTCAGTAAAATGGGATTTATTCTGTTAGTCATGTAGGTAGTCCTTGTTTGATTGGATAAAATGAAATAAATTTTGAATAGAATGTGATGTAGCCGTGGTAGAAAAGGCAAAGTTAAAGAGGTGATTTCCAGTGATGGAAATGTCCATATCGTACGAGGATTGTAATAAAAGCATAAAAGTGGGGATTATAAAAATTTCATTGACTCACTCCATTGTGTAATAAAGTTAGATCTTCTATTTTGCATTAGTTAGATTCCGCAAAAGGGCTGAAGATCAGAAACTAGATCTAGATTATTTGATTTTCAGATGAACTTCAATCATTTTTCCCATTTGCAATTCTAATGCCTATAATATACATATGTCTGTAGTAAGTAACTCTTCCCGTTCCTATTCTTCTGCCATTTCATTCTATTCCAAATGATTTTTCTTTTGACTGTGCAGTCTGCACTGACTCAGTCTCAACAAATCTTCAAATGATATCATGCAGTGATTTACTTTTCTTTCTTGCGTTACAAACTGGGGCTTTTTCAAAGATTTAATTGGTTTCCTATGGACTAAGAAGTCATATGGCATACATTGGAATACTCACACACATAAGGACGTACGTTCTGCTGAGATGAGAGTTGTATCTGCAGTTGCATATGTTAGTTTTAAGATTTTTATGAATTCCCAGATGTAAAAGTCGAGAAGAGACGGAGTGTCTATTGTCTATTCAGGAAAATGACGTAAGCGAGAGAGATGAAGGGCAAACACTAAGTTGTTCCTATACTAGGATGACCTGTTCTTTTGACTGTGGTCAATTCACGAAGGCAGACGAAGAGATCCGCGGACGGCGATGTCACTGCCATGCATCTCTTTTCCTTCAGACTACTTTCTGGTGGCTCATCATCAGATGAACTATGAACGTGTTTGTCTAATAGCATTATGCCAAATATATCTCGTGGCAGTTGTAGAATTGTACTTTTCCGCTACTGAAAAGCTTGTAGCCGTAACTCAAGATAAAAATACTTACTGTACAGAAGCAAATTACGTTTTAAAATACCTTCCTCTCTTTAATTTATTTATCTGTGTAGGTTTATGGCTTAAGAAAAGCTTTTGGCAAGCGAATCCGTTTTTCTTTCTTTCCCTGCAGCTGCAGCTGCACACAGGCAAAAATAGTCCATCAATCACTTTTCTCACTAGAAACTTATTTACATCCATCCATACTCCTAATTCCTCACTAACTATATTTACTATAATATTACGTCTATTTAACGTACTTTTTTTAAGCTCCACTGTTACACTCTCCAAAAATACTGTTGATTATTCTACTTCCACATGGACAGATTAGTGCTGTAGAGCATTTGCATTATCCGTACATACTGTACATACACAGTTAATAATAAATATGGTTACAAATAACGTAGATACATCAAGGAAGCACTGAGCGTCAATTAGCATCTACCTTTAGATAGCTTTTGATATAGAGATGATATATCTTTATATGCATTCTCTCTTTCAGTGGAGAGTGAGACAGAGTACAAATCATTTTATTATACAAAGATATTTGTACAGATAGTGATTCCACGAGTGTCAACATTTACCTTATTTATCTAATGTCATGTAATGTTAGCCCAAAACGATAGGATCTTGTGGTTATCTATTGTGAATAATGTTGCACCTGTCTTGCTTCTTGTTAGCAGTCCTAGAATATCTTCTCGATTTCCATTCTTAAGAACTGATATCCTTATAGCTGTCGGCCATATGGTCACCATATGTATGCTACAGTTCCTATTTTGTGAATCATGTGCACCGGGGTGCATATAGTTTGGCACAGTGACGCGGAGGTGATCAATCTGAGCTGAGCCCAGGTGAAGAAGATCCTAACTTGGAATAAATGCCATTTGGATATGCGACTGTAGCGAGAAATAGTAAAGACAAAAGGATAAGCAAATCCTTAGGCCCCTATTTAGTATGTAGGTAGCTAAGCCTTCTCCTCAGAAATCATTCCTTAGCAATTCTGCAGTTTACGTATTTACAATTTAGGCCAGCACTAAGGTTAACTCCTTATAATGTGCAGGCCTGATGGACACAGGGCAGCAACATAAGGCAAGGGATTGTCGTGATGGATATGCACACAGAAGAAAAAGCCTTCGTTCCTCTTGCGGCTCCTGTCATTATATTTTTCTTAGTTGCTAATAGTTCTTTTTGAGACGTGAACAAGAGTCCAAGTAAGGAAAAGTGGAAAAGTGGACATGAGCGGATAAAAGAGCGAGTAATAACTAGCTAATCACTGTAGGGATGTAGAGACTGGCATGGATGGAGCTCTTTCAGCACCAATGCACTCGGCTCAATGAATATCCTTCACTCCTGACTCACTCACATCCAATAAAATGCATCATGTACTTATCTCACTAAACGCATAGCAATTAGCTCCAATAAGAAACAAAAACAGTTAACAAAGGCAACTAAACCGACATGTACATATCTCTATGTAAATCCCAGAGCTATTTTCCACACATGCATCCATCTATCTCCTGATCTCTGTTTTAACAATTCTTATTCTTTGTCTAAGAAATATACACCTTGGCACAGGACAAATAAACACTAAATGTCCAAACTATAGTACATAATAAATTCCTATGACATTCGGAATGTGAATTGTCTACATTATCTTACAGGCTAATTGTCAGCAGCCGATGATTCTGCTTGTCCTAGGTCAAATAGTACTTCAAATGTCAATTTTCTTTTAAAAATTATTGTATAAAATGAAAGAAAATTTAGATAAATTGGTTTTTAGAAAAGGGACAGAATAAAATTATTTAGAACTATAAAATGTCATTTGACTTTGACCTATTTCATTTCATTCTTTCCCTGAAACACACATGAATTATTTTTACACTACACCAAAAACAGAATGACTTTATAAATATTTTCCACGTGTCATATCTATATCGATTTAATTTTTCTATAATCATTGCAGCTGTGAATTAACGTATGTAACTGCTAGCTCAGTGCGTAGAAAACAAAAAACTGCCTTGACTAAGAGTGTCCCTGACTTCTAATCTGAAATTTCGGGAGGTGGTAAATAGAAATAGTAGTCTGCAGGGATCTGTGCAGGCAGATATGGCCTTGGTCAGTGAGTGGAGTGCTTTGAATGAAATTCTGTTAAAATTAAGTTAGTATATATATAGTAGTTTCCTTTAGACAGACTTTCATATATCCATAAGACTATAGATGAGGAAAGTATGTAGCAAGGGAAGAATGATGGCCAATAAGCGCCACGTTAGATGTTACATCATCGGGGGACAATCCATGGATCATAATCATTTTGGCTTGGATTTAGTTCTGACCAAGAAAGGTTTACATGGACAATAAAAGAGATCATAATGCTGACAATAAGACGCTAACTTTCGGTAAGTAGCCACAGAGAGAGAGAGAGAGAGAAGAGAGCGTTAAGTCTGAGAGCATCAGTGTTGCTGCAGTTCCCTCTGGTTATCTATATTGAGTAGAGGAGAGTCGAGTCGGGTGGTTATAGTTATGTCAGGAGCTATATTTTTGTGAGAATAAGGAATAAAGATACCTGTTGCCTCGAGCAGCCCACTTCCCCAAATCAATAACCCAAATGACCTCACAAAATTCAGTTGAAATCGCCACATCGGTACTTTTGGCTTGTATGGAATCAGCAGGGGATTCTCAAATGTCCATTTGATTACCAAATATGGCTTCAATATCATTGAATTGAATCATAGGACGACTCTTGCCGTGCCTTCTCCTCCTTTCCTAAACACTGGACTTCAGAGCTGAGAATTGACTGGATTTACTGGTTGACTTACTTTCAAGACTTGGAGAATCTCCGCTCTATATCAGATGCCATGAGGCTCAAGACATAGACAATTTTTTTATTTATATGCACTGACATTATTATAGAGATATAAGCAATAGAAATCCTACAAATAATCAAATGAAACCAAGGCACACGTAAGTATTAAAAAATATTATTACAAATATTATTACCACGCTCATCATCCACTTTAGGATGGGCATTTACATCGCCTTTATGTCCATGGAGCATTAACATCCTCGTGACATTAGATCTCCTCTGAAAACTGTCACATAACGAGTTAATAACGATGTTTATGGACTTGTGGCTCAAATGTCCTCTGATAGTGATATGCTACTTAAGCTAGTCAAATAGAAGTCTCTATAAGGAATAGAGTCTCACCTTTGTCCATTATGTTATTTATTAGGCTATTAGCAGCACTAAACTCCTCTCCGTTTCACCACTCTCCTTTTATACCCCTATTCATCTATTACAGAACGTATTTTTGATGCGAAATAAATTGGAAATGGGATTAAACTCAATTGAATTAAGTGCGACTCAGCCACTCGAATGCAACTGTACTGATTACTGATACTGCCTTGCGGTTATTGTGGCTACAGTCAATCCAATATAAACTATCGTCTCATCATCACTACCTACCTATAACTATATATATATACCTACATCGGCTCTGCCACACACATCCCTATAATTTTACAAGATTCAATCTGCATGGCAGATATTTTAAGACTCACATGCAGTTACAGTACATCTTTTGCTTTAGAGTTGCTGTTTTCTTTGAACGCTACCAATATGCAATGTACTTGTAGTTTCCTTTTTACCTGCATTCTTCCTGTACCTATGCACTGTGTACGCCTTGCAGTTTTATTCTATTCCTACCTTTTATGTGCATTCTCTTACTCTCTCTTCTTGTAGCTACTTTTATAGTGGATGAATGAATAGATGGACACGGCGCATCAGAGTGTGACATACTCACGTTCACATTGTTGGATTTTTACAGAGTATTAAATAGTTAGGCTCCTGCTAAATATGACAGGAATCATGATTATTTTCAAGAAGCATTGGTGGTTCAGTGGTAGAATGCTCGCCTGCCACGCGGGCGACCCGGGTTCGATTCCCGGCCAATGCAGAATTTTTGCACTATTTCCCTTTTCATGGCCTCTTGCAACTATTGCTATCCTTCTGGGATATTTAAATTTAATTTTATAGACTTTTTTAATTCACTTACTTCCTTTATTTCAATATCTTTGTCAACTGAAGCCGTAAAAGGTTTGCGATTTACAATTGCGTTTTATTTTAATAGTCTACAATTTTTTTACAATACAGGACAATGCCCTAATCATAGTCATATTATTAAGTAAATAAAACCTGAAGTACTTTTTCTACGTTGAAATGTTAGTTTTTGATCCATGCATTTTTTAAACAAATTCAGGTCCAAACAGGAAGAGAATTATTCACAAGTTTTAAAAGTCAATCTATAACAATAAAATAATGGAGACATTCTTAGCACTACAGCTAATTAAAATGGCAATTCAAATAATAGTTTCAAAATATTTTTGCTGCTGACATACTTTTAAATTATTCAATGTACCTAAATATAACGTCACCTACTTTGTTCCTATATTGAAGTATGGATAGAGAAATATTGTATGTATAATTAATTATTTCCTGCTATTTCCTCCAATTAAACATTAAATATAAATTGAATCTTATCGCAACAAAACAAAATGTTATCTAGAATTTTCGTTCTCAAACATTGTAATTGTAATTGTAATTATTTGTAATTGTAATTGCTTTATTGTCGAACACCAATAACAGACACAATATTACATGCGACTGATTTCGAATGGAGGACCTAAAATTGGAATGTTTCGAGTTAGAAGTGTTGCATAAGAAGTCTCGAAAAAGCATGTTCAGTGTCCTACAAACGACAAATTTAGTATACAATTTCATGTCATGTAATGAATCTATCACGGAGCGATTTGTTTTCAGTTTGCAAAATGATTGCCAATCACAATGTAATGTATCCTTAATGCATTTTATTAGCATAAAAACGGAATAATTTCAAACCTTGACATATTTATACCTTTACTGGCATTGTTAGCCACATAGGATTAAAAATTCAATGCAGCAAATATCGGCCTGCCGCGGAGGACTTTGGATTAGACACATTGCAGAGGTTTTGGAATTGTTTGTGGTACTGCGTTGGGACGTTGGGAGTTTGGGACTCATCTGAAAATGATTAATATGCACTCTGCTATGCTAGTAGCTGCAAAACAAACAACAATACTTAGGGAGAAACAATAGGATGTACGAAGATAATATTTAAATCATGCAGTGTGAGTATGTAGATGCCGATGAATATTAATGCTCGTAACACGAGAGGATGACACCTTAAACTTCTTTAGAGATGTACAGTTTAAAACAAATGCAACTGCACATTAGAGTAGTAGAATGCTGCAGTCATTATTATAAGACTCTCAGTTTGTGTTTACAAATATCGAAGAGAGTATGGAATAATGCAGTTTGCCCTAGCTTACTTTAGAATAAATGAGATTTTGAGATGAGATGTGGAGAAATGTGCTTTATATTGTTTGTTCTTACTGTATCGCTGTACTTAATAGCATCTATATGCATCTTTCTGTATCTTTGTGTGCAAACATGCATTAATAATACTCTTGTAATAATATTAACATGGAGTTCGAGGAATTCGCGAAACTTATGCATGATAATGCTTCAATTTGCTGCAGTGGCTCAAGTAGTAGCCTAGATCAGTTTGTGCGGATAGCTTTACTGTGTCTATTGGGAAGATATAATATATAAGAAGTTAATGTGCTGGCAATAGTTTCATGTAAGTATTTGTAGTTCTAAAACATAAGTCTCCATGGATGGATGGATCACTTCCATCCGTGGATTCCAGCCTCTGTAACATCGTTCCGTAGTAAATCGTTGAAGTTCCGTGGTTTTCCAGAGCCAGACAGACGAGCCAGGATAATATCTCTGAAAAGAAACACGCTCATCCATGTTTGTAACTGTAGCAATACCCATAGGCCAAAATACCACACAAGACAAGTTCACTGCGCTGCACAAACACATTTACCTAAGAGCTACTGAATCAATCCAAACATCCAACCTTACCATACGGGACTATAATATTCTATAGTATCCCTGATAAACTTTCCATTGCACCATTTGCCCCTAGAATGTAATCATAACATAGGTACAGAATGTATTACAGACAAATAATGATATGAAAGGAAATTCGTTTTTCAGTAGCATATGAACATACAAATAATTTCAATGCACAGGTTAAATATAAGACAAAACAGAATTTGTCTACACAAAATAGTAACGATAGTTATGATTGTCCCAATTAAGAATTAGCTGCAAATAATTTGTCAACGACAACCAAATGCTGATAAAATAAAACAGCCTGTAATAATAATCGCAAATCCGATTCGGAGCTCTGCTGGAATAAAGCAATACTTACAACATCATCATCCAAGACTTTTCTTACATTAAAAAAATCTACTTTAGCTGTTCAGACTCTATTATGCATAGTCAGATAATATTTAAGCTACAGGTATGGATTAGAAAAGGAATGGATCAGAAAAAGAATTCAACTAATACAGCAGTATCGCCTACGATAAAAGGATCAAAGCTTATTATATTTACAACAGTGACGGACCAAAAATTAGCATTCAAAAAGACAAAGGGTTGAGTAGGCAGGATTGCTTTGCACCTCTCAGATATTGATCGGAATATGCATCATCCTATTTAGTACCTGCATCCGTTCTTACGTGCCTACTAACTACCTCTTTTTAACGATAAAGTTTTTCTTTGGCTGCATTTTAATTACTAACTTTGTACAGCATAACATGCCACATAAAAGTTATCTAAATCTTGTTTTTTATTAAAGACATCCCACGCACAACTTAATGAGGGAATCCATTCTGGCTCTTTACAAGTTGATCTTTAGCTAAAACTCACCCACAACAACACAACGTTGAAAACAAAGCAATCAGAATGGAATAAAGTGTCAGTCAGATTGACAGGTCCACTAAAACTTTTCTTGAACTCTGATTAGAGCATTCGTTTTACCTGGCACCTTAAGCAGTACAATCTGTGGATTGAACTCTTTCAACTCTAAACGGTTTCCTGCAAACAGATTCAAATGCTTTATTATTTATGGCATGGCAAAAGGATCACCGAACTAAAAGACAGCAGTTTTCAGTGACCCATAAATGTGATTGAGACTGATCGACTGATTTATAGTCCAGTCTGAAGGTTAATATTCCCTCCACCAGTAAACCAGATCCTCACACACTCCATATTGTCATTCCATTTTGGCCAGAGTATTTTGTCAATTGTATTTTGGCAAGTCTTGTGAAGCAAATACAATGGTACTAAATCAATAAGCATAAAATAATCGACATTTAATTAAAATCGAATTGGAGTTATTAATTATAACCCATTTAACCTTGTTTCTAGTGCTATTACTTCTTCATATTTAGCTTTCCATTGAATAGTTGTGTCCTATAAGAAAGCATCCATTAATTTTGGGGAAAGGGAAACTAAAACAACAATCGTTGTATTGGGGTAATTAAAAATTATTATCTTCGGATTAAAATGATTAGTTTTCTTTTACAGGGAAAGTAAGAAACTAAAAGTAATAAACCGTTTGTAAACGGAATGTAACGAAGAAGGAACTTGCGCAGCTTTTAGTTTTTCACTGTAGTAGACGCGTGGTGAATGACTGGAACGCAGTTGTGCGTGATGAGTGAGTGGGGAGATGCAGGACAGACAGACAGACAGAGTCTTTCATTTCCATAAAGGAGGTAGTTCCTCTGAAGCTGAT
>JAAAYG020051026.1:26516-47565 GCA_009936455.2 Tomocerus minor
GGGCATTGATAGTTTTTCTTGTGACAGAAGTAAACGGGAAGGAATTGAATATTTATAGGTGGGGAATTTGTGGATGGAATTTGAGTAGTGGGACATGACAAGTGATTTGGAAATACGTGCGGTAATTTTCGGGTGGAAGTTAGTAATGCTAAGTGAGATAGGGATTGAATATGAACACTTAACATTATAGTGATTTATCCTTTGAAGCATTATGATGGGACACCGAGAGAGAGAGAGATAGTTTGAGTACATTGGCTATAGGGAAAGAAATAAAGTTTTTCAATATGCACTAAGGACTAGGAGGCTTATTTAGAATTTTGTGAAATCCTCTCGTAAAAAGTAGAGTGCGTATTTTACGAGTAGAGAGTCAGAGTAAGTAGGTAAGTCAGTGCATGGGAGAAGGCGGGTTAAGTATCCTCTAAATGCAAGAAAAAGTTTCCGGCTCGTACGAGTAAACTAAACATAAACAAGAAAACGAAACATGAATATTGAATAGCAAGGTGTTTCGGCTACTTATTTCTATAAAAGTTTCTTCTGTGTCTATGGAAATTGTTTGGGAGAGGAGAGAGAGGGCCTAATCTACGGCAGTAGTAAATTTCCATAGAATTTTGTCGTTCCTTTGCCACCCTGAAAGTTTGGGAGTGAGAAGAGATTTCCTCTGGCTCCTTTCTCTCCTCTGACAATAAGACTATCTGGCCAAGTCAGCCGGGGCAGGCGAGACGAGGCCAAAGGAAAGCAACTGGGCCAAAGGACTTTATGGGGAAAGGAGTCGTCTGCTCAGGCCACCAACCAACCATTTACCATAGAATGGCTTTTGACTTTCACTCACTCACTTTCTCTCTATAAATACGGGAGCTACAAGGCAACAGTCAACATTCTCATCGAATCCTTTCCCCTTCTCATCCCTTGACTTGACTTGACTCAGCTTTCTCTTGCCCGCTATACCTTTTCCTTTAAACAAACAGCTCCCAGTCAAATCAAATACTGTTTACATTGTTTACAGTTTACAACACCAAAGGAAAAGTCAAGACTCGGCTCCAGCCCGCCTCCTCCCTTCCCTCTCATCCTTTCTCCTCCTCAGACTTTCTCCGACTTCATAGCTCTGAGTGCTGCGAGACACATACCGCTACAGATTCGCCAATACGAATCACTTCACTATATTATACATGGACACAGAGAACATACCTAGCCACCTACTTACTTACTCAGATGAAGATGAGCAGAATATAATAAAAGAGAAAACTGGTTCTCCCTTCACTTCACTGGGCCATGTAGACATGCACAGAGATCAGTTGTTCCCTCCACACCAAACCAGTCAAAATCAAACCAAAGAAAATGGAAAGCTAAGCAAACCTTTGCTTTTACTTTTTCAATTTAACTATATCAACGCTCAAATACAATGCAGAACAGATGCCTCTATAGCTTAAATACCCAACGAGGCCTCTATTTAACAAGAGAGGCAGGCAGGAGAGAAAAGAAGGCACTACAAAATACAAGTCTCTTGATCGAGATTCCAGAAGTGCATGTACCATTCACTTATGTCGAGCAGACAGAAAGAGAGAGAGAGATGACTATAGAAATATACACTGTCGCCGTCAGTCAAGTCAATAGAACTCCTCTTCCCAAAAAGAAAACTGAAATCTTTTCAATTCATCTCTCTCAGTGCCATTGCTGAGGGATGGGGAACTGACTGGAGACTCAACTCAACTTCCAACTCCTTTGCTCATCCCAAAAGAAATTCGACCAGACAGCTCTTCTTCAAACACAACTTCACAACAAACAACACAAACTTATTGTGCACTACGACTAGGTACTGTTATACTTACACAACACACACAACCACTGTGCTCTGAAGATACATCCCTGCCAGAACACCAGAAGTAGCAGGGAACCAGAAAGCAACTTTTTTAAATTTTTGCTTAGTTGCTTTTTTATAAAAAAGCAAGGTAACAAATTCTAAAAAAAAGGAAACTTTTTTCCTTTTTTAAATTACAATAAATACATGTTTAAAAAAATAAAATGTGTTATCTTGAGAGCATGCCGTAAACATTAGTATCTAGTAGATTTCCGATTTATCTTATGTCTCTTACGTGTAAAATATAGCAAAACGATTAGGTAGTTACTTTCCCCGGTTCCTTTCACATTGCCCAAATGTAAATAACCAAAAAGTAAAAAACCATTGCTTTTTTTTTAAAAAAAAAAGCTATTGCTTTTTTGTTCCCTGAAAGTACCTAACACAGTGAACAATTTCATCTCATTCTTTGGGAAATAGTCTCCAATCCCTTTTGGTCACTGAATATTTCCCTAACTTGTCACATCCCACCGGCACTACCTAAATATAGAAAACACTTTTCTAATTGCTCACACCATCTATTTTGATAGAAACACAAATTGTATTATAAAAGATGTGCTATGACGCTCTAATAATAACATGCAGGAATACCATACGCAGAAAATATTTTTTATTTTTTTCGCAGTTTTAGCTTGCTCTTAGGGGAACTTATAAAATCACACACTCTGTCCGTAAGTCCGTTACTTCGATAACTCCCGAAATAATTGACGGAGGTAGACCCAACTGAGCATAAACATAGCATGAGGATCTACGACAAAGCCTATTGCAAATGTTTCACTTCTGTCCAATGATTACGGAGATGACGTGCGTTCATTTGTTGTTCATTTGAATAGCCGTAACCAACAAAAGTACATCAAAGAGCTATTGTGTTTCTAAGAAACTGTTGTCGGGATAGTATAAAAATATTGAGTATTGTAAAAAAGACGGACATTTGCCTGCGTGTTTGGTTCGAAATATTGTTGACGAGCAACCAACCAGCATTTTTAAACTTCAATTCTATTATTACGTTGTCTATTTGCTTTAAGAGAGTACAGTATCTCAATGCGGATGTTGTGTCAGAAATTCGTATGTACTATACGCGCAGAACATATATTACAGCAATAGCTATTTTTGGTAAATACAACTAATACAAATGATGAGTTTCTGTATACATGATATCGTCTGGTTCTGAGTTTATTAATTATTTGGCAGTGGCGCTTTTTTAGCCAGTATAAAAAATAAGTGCTTTACAAACGTATATGGCATATCAGTGAAGGTTCTGAAATGAGTGTTAATATTTTGAGCTTACACTAAAATGAAATGGATGCAAAATGTTTGTGTCAAGCAATTGTGCATATGTCATGAAAAAGTAGTGTAGCCTTTGGGCACGGGATTGAATTTGTCTAAGTGACAAGTTCAATTGTGCTGGCTATGTGGATGAGTCTGCGTTCTTGTGCACAAATGCTGAGCAATCAAATCTGTCCAAGATATTTTTGCAATAAATGCCGGGAGAGGATGGTATCTGAGTGTGTGTCCGTTGTGCGCCAGGTTTGGCGTCTGCTGTGGAGAGTGAAGAAGCTGGTTGCTAACTGCCCGGGTTTTAGTGCGTGAACTTTCAGTGACTGACAATAAACAGAAAAATAGTTGAATGAGAGAGGAAATGAGAGTGTAATCTGTCCATGTAATAATAATAGTGAGAGAAGACGGACAGCAGTCACTAATAACAGTATAGCTATTGGGAGAAAGTCAGAAAAAGAAAAGGGATGATAGGAGTAGGTCCTTGGATGGCGTCTAAACAAAAGTAGTCTTGCTCATAGGCGAGTAAACGTTAAGTAGGAGGATTGTACGCAATAAAAGGAAGATATCAGAAGGAGAAGTAGCTGGGCTGAATGCTACGTTCATGATTGCAGCTGTGGATGGTCTTTCTGACATTTCCCTGACATTTCCAGCTTGAAACCCTCAAAGTTCGTGTGAAATGAATCATATCATTGCCCGTAACAAACACGTAGTCCCTCCTAGTCTCCCTATGCACATCATCCATCCAGCCACTAAAATATGTAGCTATTCATTGTGCGAGCGGAGAAAGCTCCTTAGAGCTCGAGAGAACGAGGACAGACGCTCGGAAATGCTCCGCACTATGTGGCCTAATGGCTAAGAGCTCTCTATAGCCATCTCCTGCCAAGAGGATCCTCTCTTTACTTATCTCCAGCTCCTGCCACTCTTTCTTGTGTCTGTGTCGAGTGAGTGGATGGAGAGAGCGAGTGAAAGTCAAAGAGCGGATGGGAGCATTAGATCAGAGTTTTGTCTTGTCTTCATCACAAGACAAAAGTCGGCTGATTCTTCGATTGTTGGAGAGGGGGGAGTGCTTTGCTAATAAGTGACTAGCGATACGCTCCAGCCGCCTGGCCCCCGCCTCTCACTCATTGTCAGGCAGTCATGAATTTCCTAAAGTATCCGACGTCCTGCTTAAGCCGATTCAGCACTTTCTCCTAACCAACAGACAGCCTGATACAAATCCCAGACTTTCCCCGCACCTACCCGGCTACCTTCATAATAAATAGAGCCGAGGACAACATGTCATCCTCCAGCACTAGCCGCCATCCACCACGTCCCCTTTCTCGCCCTCCACTCATCATTAGCAAAGGACGCCAATGCCACCGAGCGACATCATCATCATTACCATCATCTTCCTCTTCATTCTTTATCACTGCCATTCAATGCAGGACTTTGCCCTCACGCAAAAACACTCTCCACCAATACAAACTCCAATACACATGTGAATTAATATTCTATACTATATACACTCAGAACAAGATTCAGCATCATTTCCGCTCCAGATACATATTACTTCCTACATCCAGGAGGTGATCCTGCAACACAAATGAAATTCAATGGCTACATATACTTATACACTTCATCTACCTACCTATATCCCTTCTACACTCATTAATTGTGACATTTTTCATCAGAGTCCCGTTTTCCAGAATTTAGCGAGCTCCCACTTGAAAATAAGAGTTGTTTCGACACGTGTATATTGCACATGCACTTGAATCAGCTCAATCTACAATGTACATCTCTCTATCTATGGCTAGGGCTTTGAATGGCTTAAACTCAAGATTTATATGATACAGTAATTCAGAGTGTCTAAATGGGAAGTGACGCATTATTTTAGTGGACTTAAGAGAATTTATCAGTTTGCATCTGCAGGTAGAGCCAGTCCGTTTTGACGTGAGTGAGTGGAGGGACTGACTGCGTGTGTGGGTGGGGGATTGTAGTGGACGCAGGAGAAAGTGTAGTTGATAGGAGAAAGTGAAAACTTTAGTGTTTGGTTTGCATATGTGGTGGAGCGTGAGTAGTGTGACTGGACTGCAGTGGAATTGAACTGGAACAATTGAGGTCAACTTAATGGACAGTCGTGACTGAGAGATCTGCCTGTCAAGGCTCGTCTTGCGGTGGCTTTTAATGGCTTATATGTATGTGCATAGAAATAGGCAGTGTAGAGGCGGGAGATAAATCTACATTCTCCTGCCGTACTCCACATTCCCTCGCCGTCCCTCAAACACTCAACTCACGGACGCAGAAACCTGCTACATCCTTTCTCTACACACACACATACCTATCATGTAATGACTCCACTGCGTCCTCTCCTTGGTCAGCATCCCTAAACATATTCACCACTTTAGCGCCAGTTTCACCAACGCCATTTATTACGCTTTTCAATATTTTACATTAAAATTTGAAATAAATGGTTTTAAATGCTTTTAAATGGAATAATTCAAAATAATAATGGGATATGAATTGGAATCTAATATGAGGAAACAATTGGCTCAAAAAATATTGACGAATTTATCTTTGTCATTTTTTATTTCACCGCCGTTCACTTTGTTTTAAAATAATATTTAATAATGCTAACCCAATTTATCAGATCGTGACGTGATCAGACATTGTTATAATTACAACATTTATGATATAATTAATGAAAAAAACATTCGAGTATGAATTAGAATCTAATATGAGGAAACAACTGGCTGAAAAAATATTGACGATCGTCATTTTTCTATTTCACCGCCGTTCGCTTTTTTATTAAAAAGTAATTAATAATGGCAATCTAGTTAAAAAAAAACAGATCGTCACGTTATCAGACATTGTTATAATTAAAATATTTATGATATAATTAATGAAAAAATACTAGTTGGTGTGAATTAAAGTCTGATATGGGGAACGATTGTCTCAAAAAATATTGACGAATTAACTTGGTCATTTTTTTGATTCACCACCGTTCACATTATTTTCAGCTAAGTATTTAATAGTGGTAGTCTAATTTATAGCAGATCACTAAGCAATCAAATAATTAAAATATTTTTGACATAATAAATGAAAACCAAGAAGTATTGGGATATGAAATAAATGTATCTAAATAAATGAATAAATGTATCGTTATTTGAAAAATTTTAATGCTGTCATTTTTCCAGTATTTTGTTGGTTTGAAATAATTATCTCGTACACTAATTTGTCACTATTACTTCGCTTTTGAAGAAAAACATTTCAAAAATTATATATTCCGGTTGAAATATTTCGTTGTCCAACTCGAATAGTTCTGCACTTGGAAGTGGAGCATGGAAGTAACCTATTGCTACGATGCACTATAACTCCTTCGTCCATCCTTTTAAAGAGATAAAGCTATAGCTGGGAAACAAGTAAAATATGCAGAGTCCACCCTCTGAATGTGTAACGGCAGAACAAGAGAGGAATGCTGAATAAATTACTATAACATTTGTTTCAACCATTATTGCACATTGTGGTAATGCAAGGTAATGCACAGAACATCGTTAACTACATCATAGATCTATAAATGTACACTTTTATGGGTGAGTTTGTAGGGACATGTAGATTTGAGCATTATAACTTTATAAGCAAGTGCCTATACTCAAACATTCAGTATTGTTCATGATGCAGAAATATTCATGGAACTATTGAAGTCATTAAAAGTGTATGGTATGCAAAAGCTACTTTGGAATGTGAAGTGAATTGTTTGTAAAACTTTCTCCGCATGGCTTAGCAATTTCTAGGAATCCTGACCTGGGCCTCTTTTCCCATTTCCATGGCTCTGAAGGATGCAGAAAGTCATTTTTGTCAACAGAAATTGGAAGTTATATCGTTTCCTCTATGACAATTGCAAAAACCACCCGGGGATTTTATTTCAGTTGGGATTTTTCATCTGTAAATTAGCATGGCATATATTTTGATTGAGAATATAAAGTCTATTTATTGGGATAATAATGACTATTTAGAGCTTAAATTCTTAATAGAGTTTTCTAGAATAGCATCCATCCCATGTATACAATTGGAGTGCATTGAGGACTGTGCCACTTTCAATAATGGGCAATTGACCTCTTATTTCCCAGTGGGATCTTTGTGAAATTGGGCGAAAGGAAAGATACCTGCCTAATGCGAACAGAGTTTAGTTTTTTGTGACTTGTTGGAAGGATAGTAAAGATAGGAGCTGGAGTAATTTAATCAAATGCAAAGTTTCATGAATATCATTGTGTTTTTATTGGGATGATAGTTTCCTTTTTATTAGATGCTGGAAAGAGTTGAGCTGTCTGTGAGTTTTCCGGTTAAAAGACAGTAGGGCGGCTAAATGGGGCACTATCCTTGTTCCTATTGTTTTTCTTCCGTCAGCTGATGAGTCACTGTTGCGACGTAAGTTTCCGTGTCGTATTAAAAGTCTATTAAGTGCATTGACCATAGGAGGAGTTATATAGACATGGAATGGAATAGGGAAAGGAGGGCAGACAGAGCATCGTCTGTACAATGCCAAAGCCAAGCAAAAGTAAGTAAGTGAAAGCAGTAGAGCAAGAAAACCAACAAAAACTCAAATTACTCAATTTAGCTCTATTAGGAGTGGAGTGAAAGTGGGGCACTCTTTCAATTCCACATCGATATGGATGTGCATCCCGACGACGACCGCTCTCCATCATGTTCTTCACTTCTACAGCTCTGTTCTCCGACCTCCGTCAAATAGTTACATCTAAGTAGCAATGCTAGCTAATAAATAGGAACTCAAACCAACTTTCTCTCAATACAAATATTTAGTGTGTATCAACTTGTGAAGTTCACACAAACACAAAAACCTAATCTTGTCGGCAAAACTTTTTTTATGCTACAGAGGAGCATAGTGCGTTCTGGGAAAGTTATTTTCTGAGCTTGTTCCACATTCTGAACAATAAATGCTCCACTCACGACTTACTTACGTATGTTCTTTATTCATTAAGCTATGGAATCTCCCCTATTCAAAAAAGAATTCTCAATGACTACAGCCAAAGCAAACTAATTTCTTGTAAACATTATGTCCTTACTCTTCTCCGCTTCCACTTTCTCTCGTGGATTATTTCCCTCGTTGCAGCATTGGAATGTCAGAATTATGTTCATCGGTTGGAAACTATTGTGACTAAATAACTTTTTACAATGACGTCTTTTCACTCTAAAACAGAAATGTCATTTCTTTTAAAGTAACTACTATAAGGGATTCCGACTACAATGCCAAAGAAGAAACTTCTCAGATGTAGGAATTTAAGTGCGAACGTGTAAACCTTCAAAAGAGATCTTGTATTTTTTTCACTTGATTCAACTATCCACACTTCCCTTTTCTATTACAAATATCTTCTGGCCAAGCCAAAGAATCCAAATACACTTACCAATAAGTAAATAGGCTCTATAGCTACTTCGCAAACTCTAAAAAATATACTTTCTTTCAAATTCCACACACATTCTTAATGCAAAGGAATTATATATATCATATATATTATATATATACTATATACTTATTCTACTGCGACTTTTAATAGTAAGTGACCCAAGTCACCACAGGACAAAAACTGTCTAAAAAAAGAAACCTAATTCGAGCATGCTGCCATTTACCGTATCAGACCCCCAACTAAACTCCAATCCTTTTCTCTGCATCTCCGAAAGTAAAAATAAGTTCAAGCAGTGCCATAGGAAACTGAGGAGGATAATCTAAGTGAGCCAAAAAGACGTTTTATCTACGAGCCAGAACGGCGAGCAAACTGAGTGAGCTACAAAGAAATTGCCAAACGCCATCACAAAACAAGATATATAAATAGCATTGCTCAAGTAGCTACTCAGCCCACTTACATTCACAATTACGCAGCCATAAGTAAATAAAGCCCTTAATCAACGTATAGCAATTCCTTTTAATGAGATAGAGCACGATATAATCTACAGATAACTGAGAATAACTGCAGATATGTGAATCTTTCTAGAGGAACCACATTTCTTTACTCTTTGTGATTTATGTCCGTTGTAATGCTTGAATTAAATCCTCATCTTCACTCGTGATCCCTCTGGGATAGAAAAAGTCAATGGAACACATTTGAAGAAATAATCCAATTTACCATGAAGAGTTATTTTTGAAAATGGTTAACAGTAATTGTCAAGAAAGAATAAGCCACTGGAGGATTTGAATCCAATTTTAAGGCACATAATGGAGATATACAATACAACCAGCCAATTAAAGTATTTTTAAAGAGGTTTAAAAGAGCTAGCTGCTAGATTTAATAAGAGTGAGAGTGAAAGTACTAGGTGAAAGCATTTTTATCAGAAGGTTTTGCAAATGGGTCCAACTATAGCGTCCTTAGGGCTTCTCGAGAGGCTTATCTATTTGAATGGTGGATAATGGATGTAGTAGGAGTATAAAATTCTGACGAGGTTGATAATGTAGTAGCGTCAACTTGGTCAAGGAGTCGGGATGGGATGGCTGTATAGAAAGAGAATGTTACTCTGTGAGTCGGTAAAAGTCTAAAGTAGCGAGTGCATAAAACAGGAGTGCTAGGACAGGATGAACATGACAAGAGCCAGAACTCCATTGCAATTGCATTGCGTAGAGAGAGAGTTAGTGGGCTATAGAGGCCGGTCTGAGACAAGGAGAAAGTCCAAGAGAGCTGAGCTTAGGAAGTTGGCGAGGGCAACTTGAGTTGTTCGGAGTGCGAAGATATTCCCCCGTCTTGCCATCACAGACAGTTTTGTCTAGTTTTGTGGAAAGTTTGGTTGTTGAGGCAGGGAGGGCTGTGCTATAGGCTAACTGCCGCTATTACATCCTCCTGCTCAAGAGACAGGAATAAGTAGAGCGTTTTTGTAGTTGGGCGGAGAGAATCGAAAAAGTTGCTATTTTATCGGAATGAGTGTTTAACTCTCGTCCAGGTTTAACTCCCGCACTCAAATAACTCGACAGAGATGTAAAATAAAGTTTGCCGTTGTAAAGTTACATACGTTTATTCTCTGTGAGTAGGCAGTTAGCCCATCTTCACTTATGAGCTTTTGTATTCTATTATACATGAGCCCTGTCCTCCTCTCAACAGAACAAGAACATCCGACTCAATCCTCAAAATATATCACCGGAAGAAATATCCATCCACTGTAAAATCCTCCGACTCACTTCACTTCTCCCAACTCCCATCCTCGGCTGGGACACAGCTTAGTCCTCTCGCTCTCTCTCTCTCTCTCGCTATCCGCCAAGAAGAAGATACCCACCCGCCTGCTCACTCCATAGATTACTCCTCTTCATCTTCAAACTGTATTAGTTCCATCACCACGATGATGTTACACTCTGAGACTTTAAGAGCCAATTCCACACACATCCTCCCTCCCTCACCTTTCTCCAACGTCCGAAGAACCCTCCAACGACTTTCTCCCCTCCCCGCCCGACAACTTCGGCCACTTTCACAATTGACTCTCTGTAGCAACTTAGCCAGGGACTAACGACGCACAGAGGCAGCTCTAGAAGAGACACTTACAACAACACACCGCACCAGACAGAAATAGTTAGCCCGAGAGAGTTCCCTGACACAAAAGCCAAGGAAGGACATTGCCACCATTCAAAACAACTTGTACAATTCAATTCAATCGACGGTCGGGAATGGAAAAACTCAATTCCCCGAATTACACCTCCTGACTAAACTCAATCTTCCTCCTCTTCACTAAATTTAAAAGTTAATTGGCAAAAGTCAATCCATCTTTCATGCTTTTGTTCCCATTCACTCTCAAAGCCAAACTCCAAAGGAAAACCGCTTTAGCCTGGCTAAACAAATGAGTCACACTTCTAATTTCATCCATTTATTTTAAATTGCACCTACACACATGGATTTCTAAATAGACACCTAACCCACATTTTCTCATTTTCTCAGACTTAATCTCTTACAAAACTCAATGCACTGAAATTGCTTATTATTTTAATAAATAATCAATAACTGATTATAGATAGCATTTTTTTAAACAACATAACAATAATTAATAGCTCAAAAGAAACTGCACTTTTTCATCAGTGATTTTGTTCTAGTCTGTCAACGGTTAACATATTGACATAATAACGAAGTAAATGTATTATTTATAACTGATGATAAGTCGCCTGAAACTATGTCACAATAATTTTTATGTAGAAATCGAATTTTCCTTGAGTCATTAGGTGTACTGGGTTAGCAGGAGAAAATTGGCTTTCCTTTTCATTCGCCCTCTGCTAATAGCATCTAATTGTAATTACTGATTGAGATTTCGATTGGCAGCGGAGTGTAAGTAAACTTCAGCAGCTTACGTAAAGAAGCATCCTTTCTTTGCATGGCCTTTAGTTTCGCATTAGCACAGAGTTCCAAGATTTTGTACAGCTTTCACTTTGGTGCACATCTGATAAAGCGGAATGAAGAGTAGGAGCGAGAATCTTCTGTTTCTATCGTGCCTACTGGAAATAAAGTGGCATAGAAATTCTCATTCCCAGCTCACCACTGTCTCTCCTGCATTCTGTGAGCTTTGAGTGCGGCTAAAATTCTAACTCCTCTAGCTCAACTCACTAGCCACTAAGATCTCTCAAGGCATTGGATTCACCTTCTAGGACTGTAGAATAAGAAGATGGTCCACGCTGTACATAACAAGATGTACTTAGTGCCTCGATGCATTTCTTATGTAGAGGTGGGTTTACATTTAAGTTGCATGGCATGGCTGATGTACATCTCTTAGCTTTGCGGTAGCAGGAGAGATATCCCTGGGTGACTCTCTTTCTAAAATAGAAAACAGATCAGTTCTGGACCAGAGAGCAAAGGAGCTAGGAGAGAGTGAGTGAATGAGAGAGAGAGAGAGAGTGAGAGAGAGAGGACAAGAGAGAAGAGAGTCCTATCCATTAATAGCAAGTTCGTATAGGTGCAGTCTCTGCTGTGGAGTCTTGATCATCTGTTAGGATTGTAGCTCTAAGTGTACAAATATATAAGTAGGTATCTGAGTTTGGAGAGAAAGTGAGTGTAGGTATGTTTCTCTCTCCGGTCTATAATATTATTATTAGTAACTATTTGTAAACATGGAGTGCTGTTTTGTGACTCTGTGTGGATGTACATTTAACTGGAGGAGTTTTAGCTATAATAATACTATGTGTAGTGCATTGCAGTGACGTGATGTGATGGGATGTTGTGTGGTGTGATGTGGTGCAGTGTGGTGTGGGATGGTGCAGAGCTAAGGACGGGGCTGAGGACATTCACATACTTGAGCAACATCAACAATCCTCTTGCTTAGCTCATAAATAAGGCAAGAATAGAAGGAAATCAGTCTGAGAGGGAAAGGAATGGGATTGAACGGTTGGAATTGCTCGTGGAAGTTCAAATGGGATCCTTTCCCTTTCACTTTCTCTCACATCCTTTCCTTTAGTATCCACTCTATTATTTCCTCGGCCCACCCTGCCTTCCTACCTCTCTCTCCTCCAACTTGTTCACTTTTCTTCCAATCTCCTCCAAGCACACAGCACAGACACTCACCCAGCAAGCACACTTTATACTCTGGCATTATTATTATCTATACACTTCCCCTCCTCCTATCTCTACTCACTGCACTCCTACGTACTGGCACTCTTGCACTCACTAAGGAGTAGGAGTAGGAGTAGGTATGTAGAGCACAACTCTCTCTCTCATGTACATAATAATATATTGGTTGCTGGCTTTAGTGTGAATCTTTAAATGTGCACTTGTGCTGACTGGGATGTCACCGAGAGTACTTTTGGAATGTATTGCTACAGATAGGATTGCTTTCCTATTGCTAACTACGCTCTTAGTTAAAGCTTTGCATTGCATTGGATGGGATTGCTGGGGCATTAGTGCCGAGTGCCATAATCTTCATGCTCCCCTTACACTCACATTGTCAGGAGGGCCGTATCTTATCTGGAATATGTCTCAACTATTGACCTACATAACTCCCACAACTCATCCCTCCCTCACTCCCAAACTGAGCAGATAAATACTTTCACTCGTCATTAGTGCTCGGCCTTGCCACACACACAGAGCATCCTTCCCTGCCACTACAGCCCATTACACTACACTCAAAAACACTGCACTTCACTTTTAGCAACTTTATCTATTTACTTTCTCCGTCCTTGTTCATCCTGTATTTGTCACTGTGGACTATTAATGCCCATTATTACACCCATTCCCAATTCACTTCGTCTTACTCTCCACTAAATGTCCTAATAGCGTCTTCTCTATCCTTTAATACCTTCATGTCCTGCCTGTTGTGTCTATAAACAGCCATGGCTCTTTTATTTCGCAGATAATTTCTGATATTTGGCATGTAGGGAGTCTCCATCTCCAAACACACTGCATTACACACTCTGGTCCCATCTCCATATCCTATCATCCTTATTTATTCACAACATTTCTATTATTTCACAGAGAATAACATCCTTTTTCAGAATAGACTGCATTTAACTCAAGCTATACATAGCATGTATATAGCTGCCACTTTCCCCAGCATCCACACCATACACACTGTAGTACTTATATAGATTGCACATGTGCTTTCATCCTTGGAAAGTATATTTACAGAGGACTAAAGCCCATCTTCGTGTGCATAAATCTCTCATGCATGAAAAGTGAGAGGCATTCAAATGAAAATAGGTTAAGCAATAGGAGTTGCTATAAAATAAGCCGTGTTGTTATATATTATGCTATTAGGCTGATGCATTTATGCATAGTACGCGGAAAACCATAATATCATGATATGTCAGCAACGTATTTTTTGCATAATATATGCACCAACCTAGGTATAAAAAGAGGAGAGAGGTGCTAGAGTGTGTAAGTGATATTGTTGTGTGTCTAAATAGAAAGTAAATATATAATATGTTCCTGTCATAAGCATAATTTGAAATATGATAATAATATTTATGTAGTCGAAGCTAAAAATAGAGTGCGCAACGGATATTTGTTATTAGGTTTTGTATTATTTGATTGTATTTTAGCTCTGTGTGGGTATTATTCATATTTATTCATATTCATTTGATTTGTAGGGCGAAGATGGAGGGCTGGCATAGGAAGTGTGTGAACTGCAAGCTGGTGCTGCTGGTTGGTTGGGAAGGATATTTGCATGTAAGAATGTCTGTATGATAATAATGCGTAGATAAGTCTAAATTGGGAATATGAGTTGGCAGGAAGAGGAGTCGAGGAGAGGGAAATTATAGTCGCCTCGGAGTGTCCCGACTCTCACTTGCAATTTCATGATCTGAATAAATCATCCTCTTTCACTGGAGAGACGCCCAGCGCGGATTCTTTTGGTTACTCTCGCAGACTTGACTTATTGTAAGCATTAGCTGGAATTTAGTTTATTTTGGCGTGAGTGAGACTGGGGCTGGGATCTACAATAACTATTGAACTGCATGGAAGTCAAGGAATAGGGAATTGGACCAAGGTAGATCCCATCCCTCACATCTCTTTCTATGTAACTTTATTCCGCCCTTTATATCCATTCATTCAACATCCGCATCATTTTTTCTTTATGCCCTTCGCTTCTCCTTACGTTACTCTCACTCCTCTTTAAACCTTCATGTACAGGAAGGAATTCAATGACAGCAAAGAAATGGAGACACCCAAAAGGGCAACAGAGGCAATGCAAAGTCAAATACTCCAAAACTCCACATCTCCTCATCTCTCATATTGAATAGCCCTATTTCACGTTTAACAGCAATATTATATTCTCTATATATGTAAGGAATGCATGCCATTCAAGATCATAACAATCAAAATATATGTATTATCATATCCCAAATAGCGACGTCCTATTAAATCTCACATTTCAAAATTGGGATCTCTATTGGCAACTTGGGACTGCAGTCGAAACTTTATTCATTTCGCATTCACATCACACACAACGACATCCACACAACAAGGAAACGACTAAATAATAAATGTGGATGAGTATGAGTAATGAGTAAATAGAAACTGAGTCTCCTCATTAAGAACTCTGAATCCAGAGCTAAAGTTATTCTCTGTCCTTTACAGCTGAGCATCCCCTCCCAGAATCCTCTCTCTATTTCCTTAACGATCTCCAAGTTAAGTTTAACTTGTTAAATAGAGTGAAGTAGCCATTCCGTCTGACATAACCGACTTGGTGAAAGAGAAACTTTAGAATTCAACAGGACGATAATAACGTTAAAGGAAGAGCGAGCACAATAATAAAAGCCAGTAATGGGCCTATAATAGCCCATCTTTTACTAGCTCTGCATCTAATTCTCTCTCTACTAACAACTAAAATTGTTTTCTGCCTCTTCCACAATGACAACTTACATATGACATCCTCCTATTATCTACTGCATCACTTAACACACCACCATCCACCGACTTTGACAATACTACTTAATCCTCCATACGCAACTTAACCCGAAATGTTTATGCGTTGCCTGCAATAGAGGTGGGATCTCTATTCCCCATCCTTAATACATTATTTGTAGCAGCCACAAATTAAAGTCAATCATCAAACTTTGTCTTTATGATAATAAATGTTTTGATGAGGATGAAATTTGGAATTTGTCCATAAACATTCTTATTCCATAATTAAATATTGTTTTTTTGTTTTTGTGATTATAAATCTGCATTTTAAAGAATTGAGATTTATAATCAAGTTTCGATCCCATCTCTAACAAGTGATATGGCTAAGAATGAAATGGGAGGTGATAAAGGAGGTGTGGGTGTACTTAAGTACAGTTAAAATGCTGTAAGTGAAATGGAATGTTTAATATTAAGAGAAAGGAGAAATAGAGAAAGGTACATTAAGAGATTCAGGTTTCTCTGAGAACAACTGTCTTTTTAGTTATTGTTTCTTTTGAACTACTTATATTCCGAGCTAGAAACTTAGGTAGATGTTTGAGTTTTAATGTAGCTGAAGACTTTATGTAATTTCCTTTGAATTAGTAGGTTGGTAAATAGAGGGGACGTTATAATGCAATTAAAGTGTAACAGTACAGTACATAGACCATGATAAATTGGTGAAAGTAGAGCTAATAAAAGGGAAAGCTACTTAGCTGCACATAAATACATTGCCAGTGTGGTGTAGTTGTGGCAGTGCTAAAACATTTAGTCATCCCTCGAAATCCAATAACTGAACAGAATGCCTTACTTAGAGGGAAAATGACAAAATGGCTTAGTGACTTCGAAGCAAGAAGAGTTTTTATAAACTTTATACTTAGTGTGGCATAAGTAGAGTCTGAACAGTAATACATATTTATTAGGCAGGCAGAGCTAGTGAAAGTATTTTTAAGAGCTGAGTGTCATGTCGTCAACGTTGTCGCTCCACATTCCCCGAAATACTCTCAGTGAATGCAAAGAGCATTAAATAGTCTCCTGTCGCACTGTGGGAATGGCTGCTACTGCGATTCTTAGTTATTGTTAGTGGACGCAGGGAGTGGAGACATTTGTAGTTTACTAAGGAATCTGAAGTCACATAAAAGACTTTAACTCTAAAGTGCATTTCCAATAAAATAATAATAACTGTTACAGATCTAATGAGTGAATTCCATCCAAGATAAAAATAGCCAGTGAAATGGAGTGAATAAAGCCTTGAGAGCCAGTGCAGAGATGTTCTATTGGCTCAGAGCTACTTAAACATCTGGCATATAGAGATATTTTGAAGTGAGAGCGAGAGACAGAGAGAGAGAGAGAGAGAGGGATCGTATAGCGGAAGGACAAGGGAAGTGATGTGCAAAGATACGATCAAATTGTTTGCGTCAGTTCGTAAACAAAAGTTTGAAAGCTGCAAAAGAGAGAATTATATGTGACTGAAATGGAGCTTTTGTGTGATGATAAGTAGGACATGAAAACATGAGACACATTCAACTAACTGGATTGGATCCGCAGCAATGCAATGACGAAGTGAAATAGACGGGGATTTGGATTTCCTAATGCTCTACTATAACTCTCTTTCTCTCTCTCTCTCTGTGTGTGTCTCTCTCTCTCTCATGCACCGACAGTCGCCGCAGATATAGACGCAGCTACCTACACACTCACTACATTTGAATTCGAGCTCTTCATTTATGAAGATATTTAGGAAAGAGCAAATTTGACAGTGACAAACAATGGAAATTTTCCGAATCTCTCCCGGACTCCCTCCACACACTTTCTATGCAAATCCAATATATCACATCCATTGTATAAAACATTAGGCTACACGCTGATAACCTTCGTCTTGTCACATTTAGACACCTAATCGCAGAACATAGCCTTTGACATAAAGACTAATATCATTTTATGCTTTCCGCAACTAACCCACATAGTAACTTTTATTGCTACAGGAAGATAAATAAAAATCTTCACAAAATCTCCAGAATTAACGACTGAAACGGAAAAAATTGGCTCACGACAAATAACGACAGCGGAAGTCTGTCATTCATTATTAATATGTAATCATGGATAGTGCCATTTCCACAAAGTGTCTATCCAACGTTACTGCAATAAAAATCCAATGCTGAATTTTGGATTATTGAGCCGTAAAGAAACCCTATTCTGCATTTTAGTACAATATCTGTAGTTGGTTGTTGTTAATTTCAATATCTCTTGTTGTTGTTTTCTATTAGCGCCTTTTAAATCCTTGTCGACTTATTATAATTAATATTTTATGTGTAAAAAATGTTTAAGAGAGATTTTGAAGGATGAGAAAATGATGATGGCTTAGTCTATAAAAAATGAAGTGTGGACTTACCGATGGTGGTGATGATGCTGACGGAATAGAGCAAGGCTCCACTGAAGCTCCATTGCTGTTCAACCTCTCGCCCACCTCCGTGGTCGTAGCCATCTCTCTTGGCCGCAGAGGCGACAACCACCTCAAACTTTTTAAGCTCCCTCTCCACAGCAGCGTTCCAATCCTTTTCATAGAGTACATTAAATTGTTCTGCAATCATAAAAAACTCTTGGTCATTCATTTCGTGAGAGAAGTTTCAACGCTCGCCCTCCATTCACTCTATGCATGCAATAGAAAGGGAGCTCATGTCCATATTTATGGATGCTGAGAGGATATCCATTCCCTGTACCTTTACATTTACGCACCATTCACATAAATAGAGAAAAGGATTCGGGTGATTTCAATGCCCTAGTCATGCAGCCCACTACTCTCTACCAAAGTTAAAACAGAAGAGAACTTTCCAAAGTGGAACAGAAAACTTTCCCCACACACGCCGTACAACATCCTCTCCCTTCAACTCATCATCAGCATGAGACACTATGATACTACACTCACACAATTCAACCTGTACCTGCTTATCACCTAATAAATAATTAGGGCAATACAAATAATGGGTATCTCTATTCAAGTAATTTGGAATAGGAATTTCAGGGAAATTTAGGAATATTGGACAGTTTTTTTATATCCACGATTAAAAAAAAAGATTTTTGGGAAGAAATCCGGAATATTTTAATGCTTTTTTAATGACAGCAATAATTTACGTTCGTTTTTTTAATTGATATGAAATTCTTGCATTGAAATACCTGTCATCATTATCATGGACTGACGAAAGGTAAAAAAAGAATAGCAAAGTTGTTCATTTTCTGAAATTTAAACTGGCTATGAAATTTTCCCCACAAAATATTTGCAAATAATAGGCCGATGGCGTTTTTCGGTAGGTAGCGAGTGTAAATATTCCGAGGAAGATGTTTGTATAGGTGGAACAGAGGATTTCACATAACACATGCTCCTGACAGATTTCGTATTCGCATTGCACCGGAAAGCAGAGTCTTTGTACTGGTAGTTGTGAAGGTTTGTTGTTGTAACAAGATTTGCATAATATTATTTGTTATTCGCCAGATAGAAATTGGTCGACTCAAGAGGAGTCCCTTAACAAGGAGATATTTTATTTCTACTTTCTCCTTGTAGCCGGCATATTTATAGAGCTGGATATTCAAATCATTAAATTACTACAGTGAGCAATAGTAGAATGTTTTACATTGTTTCATCGTGATACAGATAGAAGTAGAAATAACGTAAATGCTTTATTAAATCCTTTTTATCCCAGCTTTATTACAGATGAGTGTGCAAATGAGAAATTTTAAAGTGTGCTAGGATTAAAAAGTGCTATCATTCTAAGCGTTTTCATTCGGCTTAAAACATAACATCAAGTGAGAATTGATGTCTCCTATCAATTAATTAAATCAGAGAAGTGACAAAGCCGGTTGGCAAATGGGGGCTCTGTGCATGCTACACGCCTTATAAAAGTGCATGAAGGTGGGCATAGCCGAATTCTTTCTTTCTGTATTTGTTTATATAGGATATATGTAGTTATATATATGAGAGTGAGCGAGTGAGTGAGTGAGTCTGTAGTGCTGTTAAATATTAGAGAGGGAGCGTGTTGTTTTTTTTGCATGTTTATATCTGTGCATAGGATTACATACATTACCTTTAGGTAGCTCCGTAAAAAGAGTCACTCCTTTTTTATGCTTTCGTTAGTTTTCATTTCGGGTTAGTTTAGGAGTGGAGAAAGTGTGAGTGAGTCTCGTTTGCCGTTCCTGTCTCATATTGTTGCAGACGGGTTGGAATTGTAGCGTGTGCCATATATAGAGAGGAATGGTGACTGTATAAGGGATGTGTGTGTACTTAAGTTGTGTAGTTGTAGGTTGTTCTTGTAGTTGAGTGCTTGTGACTGTCAAGAAGGCCCACACGGAGCCACCGGCTTGCATGTTATGTTTGTATTTTGTAGGTCTCTTGTGTGTTGTGGCCGGAGAGAGTTAGAGAGAGAGAAAGCAGAGAAAACAGTGAGAAATACTCAGATAAGTAGGAAAAAACGGAAGACGGGAGCCGTCTGCTTTTCTTTCCTAACTCTTCTTGCAATATATTTATGTACACAGCACACAATTGTTTGTTCTTCTGACTATTCTCCATTGCAATCCTCCGACTCCACCAAATTTCCTACTCGCTCCATCTCCACACCTACACAATCCATGCACAATTCGACGACTACACTGGCTACTGCTGCTACGACTCTTGTAATGGCATGTGGGATGGCGAGACTTCTTTCCTGCAGATTTGAACGTGGATGTGATGTGCGGGCACTGGGGAATGCAGAAAAGTCAGTCACCCTGTCAAACTACCCATCTAACTAAATTCGAACAATACAGAGACAATACACTCAACTTAGTCTTCTTCACTCTCACAAATAAAACCTAATGAAGGAAACCGGTGGAAACACAGGCCCTCTCCCTGCACACGTCTCAATGTAGCTTTGCACATATCCCACACCCGCACATCTACGCCTCCATCAACTCAATACAAACCATTACATCCTTTCCCTTCTTCAATCCATACACAACATATTCAAGTTTTACATCCCAGACGGAAAATATACAAACAAACTTTTTCTTCCCATGGACTCATGGGCCTCACTCTTTCTTTTACATCCGGAAACTGACTTACATTGATATAGTTGATAAACATCAATTGAAGAAAGCGATAAATTCTTTTACACATTTATTGCAATATTGAAAAGTGCATTCTAGAGTCGCAATTCTCCTACGATTTATATTCTAATGTCTATTTACATGTCATTTTATGTTCTATTTTCCAACATGCAATCAACAATGCAATTATAGGATTGTCAATAAACGAGATTTAGTTTTTGAAAATTTCACTTGCTTCTAGTTCTAGTTTTGACCATCTTATGATTAAAACTATAAGTAGAACTACTAACAAGGGGGTGAACATTGTAATGGATAAGGGGGTTTTTCCTTCTAAGGTGACGAAACATGAACCTTAACTATTTCCATTGAGAGGGTCTGATATCTACTGGGACAGCAAACAAATTATGGCAAGCAAAAGGCATTAGCCTTTAACACTTTAATTACATTGAAAATATTTCAGGCTAATAATTTGTTTACGCCCCAGTAGATTTCGAAAGAAAATCCCAGCTTTCACCACCTTACT
>JAAAYG020051026.1:53488-84290 GCA_009936455.2 Tomocerus minor
TGATCCAGAAAATTTTAAATCACGGAACGTTGCTAATTAAATCCTTGTGATATATTATAATCCTCTTTTCCTATGCTACTATATTTTGAGAGCTGAAACGCTAAACATTCAAACGTTTGACGACGACCTGACCTTGAATGATGTTCAGTGGTTTATTTGTCGACATATAAAATGTAGTGTTTGACTAGCCACTGGTTAGTGGTTAGAATTCTTGTGGCTTAAACAGCCTATTGACAGTGGCTGGCTAAAAATATTTTGCATTGCGATTTACCATTGGATGTTTTTGTCACCAGGACAATTTAGCCAGCTAAAATGGCTTAGTGGCTGGTTAAAATCTTAAAAATCCGGCTCATATCGAACACTGAACTAGTGTAATGTAAAAACTACTAAATTACAAACACAAGAGATGAAAAGAGATAGATACACCATAAATACTTACATTATATTGAATAGCTAAGGTATTTGTTCCCTATAGGTGTACACCAATGCAGTTAAGTAAGAGTCTCTTAAATTGTAAAAAAGCAAGTAAATAGTTTTTTACAAAATAATCGATTAAGGATTCAAATAAATTGTGAATAGCATTTCCTTTCTACTGCAACTTGCAACTGATTCCAATACAGATCGTAAACAAGGGAGGAGAATGTATCCACTGTTACGATACTACCCATGCAATTTTCTACAATCGTTTACATTCGTCTAGCAAAGGACCAGATTTGCTGCGGGGGAAATGAGATTTATTTTTAGACAGATTTGTAACTGACATATGTTACAGTGAACGGCAATGGATATGTATAAAATGATGTACACTATGTGTACCTACTTGAGAGCACATGAACCAGTAAAAATGCTCCAGGTACTTTCTCCCGCAGATACAAAGGTCAATATTATGGATCTCTCGAATAAGAAAGTTTACTTAGGCAGAAGAGAAAGGTATGTTCCTTTCCTACTGTTGTTTGTTACATCAAAACATTCATTTCAGGCGATTCCGGCTATATCCAACAAAAGCAAGTTATTTTAGCGTCGATATGATCATAGCTAGAATAATATCTATAATTGCAGTCGAACAGCGTGTAATGTGGTTTTCTTAATTGAAATTTACTGTGAAGAGCCTCCCTTTTAGTCTTCTCAGTCATAATGTTTCGTCTAATTAGTTTCTGATGCAGAAATTACTCATTGCGAGTTAGAGAGGCAACAGTACACAAACAGTCTCTGTTACATCTTACAGTACAAAATAGAATTGAAAACAATGCCTTTGAAAACATCAGAGAACTTCTTTTCCACTCGTGCACTTTGAAAATCTCTAAATGGTGTAATTAGTAACATAGTAGCTCTGCTTTTGAAATATCTTAGAAGCAGGGATAGAAAAAAATCTAGAAATAGTTTTACTGCGAAATCGAATAAGATAGTTGGATCATTTATTTAAAGCAATGATTTTCGCGTCAAGAAATCCGTTATATTGATATTCATAAATGTTGTGAATGTTAGTTTAGAAAAAATCGGGAAATAATAGCCTGGTTGTTTAACTGAGAGTTGCTTAGACATGTGATTTGAAGTGTATGGCTGAAACACATGTATCTGGTGTAGGAAGATTATTGGACGGTTGTTTGGCTACAGGGAGAGTGGATAGTGAAGGTGGCTGTCGGTAGAGAACTAGATCTTTCGCTTGAACTTACTCTGCGATTAAATCCTCATCTTCAGAAGTGCGATGGATCTTCTCGACATTGATTTGTGTCTGAGATTGATGCCTTTGAGAAAACCCGTGGGAGCGGGCTGACTGGTTCTCTTCTGTATTAGCAACACTTTGGTTGGCTGGCTCTTAGTTACTTAGGTACATTAGACAAGTCAAATATATGTAACTGCCTACCTATCCAATCCTTGTACAGACAATTTGCCACACACAGCACAACGCAACAGACACACTACAAGACTACAACTACAATATCTCGTCGAAGAAAATCCTACCAGGGAGACAGAGAGAGAGAGAGAAGGCGGGTGGGATATGTGGCTGGATGTGTGAACGGAGCTGGGGTTGTTGGCCAAAAGTGTAAGTGGAAATAAAGAACCGGTTTTGAGTCTCAACTCCCAAACGAAAAATGTCTGGATAGGGAAGGAATGAATGCAAGTGTGGGCCGAGATAATAGGAACCTAACTAACAATAAGGGAATGTCTCAATTCTGAATGGAGAAGGAAAGGAGCTGAAGAGACAGAAGTGAAGAAACAGTGAGCCAAGTCCAAAGAAAGAGAGACAAAAGGAACTCGTTGCAAAAATAGTAAACTAAAGTAGAATTAGATGTAGAGAGGCAAGGA
Source organism: Tomocerus minor (assembly GCA_009936455.2). Lineage (NCBI taxonomy): Eukaryota > Metazoa > Arthropoda > Collembola > Entomobryomorpha > Tomoceridae > Tomocerus > Tomocerus minor. Next base: position 55,796 of record JAAAYG020051026.1, read on the forward strand.
GGGATCTGTAGCACAACGACAGACAGACAGACAAACACGACTCCCGACAGATACACAAACTACGAAGCCACAATTGCAACTTTTATTCCATTCTGCCCACGTGTCTGCTCTCCTATGGATTCCTAGTCTTCTCAACTACAAATCTATCTCCAGCATCTTCCTCACTTCCTCTCCACTCGCCAATTAAACTCTAAAGCCGTAAAGGAATCATTCGCACAGCAAGGGAGCACACAAAAAAAAACTCGACTCTTCATCCTAATTATTCTATTCTCACTCATTTCACTTGCTCAACTTTAATTAACCATTATTTGTCTCCCTAATTGTACTCCTTCTCAACACACAACTAAAACAAAACAGACCAACGCCAAATCAACTCCATATATGCTGACAACATCTAATGTACACATGCAGTTTAAACTACAATCTAAATTCTCAATAATTATCTCCGGACGGCAAAATATACGGATATCTACACGCAGAATTTATTTATTTATTTATTTTTATTTTAGAAGTCTATACGTCCATGAAATATTAATTCATTTTGAATTTCAAATGCTAATGAAGAATTAGAATGAAGTTATTATTTATTATTTGCTAAGAAAAATATTTGTAGAGCACGTGTAAGTGTAGGATCTAGCTCTGATTTATTTAGTTCTGTTTCGGGTATTCTGAAATGACTTCTGGTTTCTGACATAAACTCAATGCGTTAATATTTAGGTAGTTAGCTAAGAATTGAGGAGGGAGCAGAAAGAAGATTTAGTTGTGTCAGGCGATATTTTGGCTTTGCATAAAATAATGGAAGAAGAGGGAGTCTGAATAATGGTGAGATGAGCGTGAGAGTGCGACGAGGACGAATGTGCCTTGGCTATTAAATAATCAAGGCACAGAGCAGATTGAGATTGTGGATTGCAGGTTGCATCCCACGTAAAATTAAAATCTCATACCACCTACCTCATACATTTTTTATGAGTTGATCAGCCTTGCTCAAAGACAATGTCGCACATCTCTCTACTCACATTCCATAGACAGCCATTCATATTCTGCCTCTTACACTATAATACTACAAAGCTACCTACACTATATTTGATAGTATATCTACACTGAATTAATGAAATGATACACTGCCTTATTTCTAGATAAAGAATTTCCAACTTAAAGCTAACCATTGTAACTAGGCTAATATGTCTCTAATCCATCCGCCGCTAGAGATGCAGAGATGTCTATTAATACAAAGAAGTTAAGTAGGTAGCTTACATATCCTTTTTTGGATTTTCTCTATATCACACATCAAAAAGATTCCAGGACATTTTCGACAAGTATTTAAGATTCGTGCATTTCTGCAAAGTTTTTTCAAAGAGAGCTCCTATGCTCTGTAATTTAGAAACAAATTCTCTCGAAAAATATTTGGCAAATGAGTGTAGGGCAAAAAAAACGTTTAAGGAAAGTTCAACTGTGTTTGTCTTTTTGAGAGTGAGGAGCACAAACATGTCAAATATAGAAAACGCACTAATTTTTTAGCATTTGGGAATGAAGGGAGTCTTTTGAGTATAAGTAGATGAAAGTTTTTCTACACTCTGTCTGCATATAGACATATAATGGGTAAATAGAGACGAATTAAAGAGTGCATGTGTGTATGGGAGTTTGGATAGAGAAAAAGAGAGCGTAATAAAGCTGTACATGCAGATACATGTGTATTAAGAAGTATATCTCTACGCGGACGATAGTTGCTATCTACACTAGTCCGTATGTAAAAGTTTTCCTTTGAATCTTTCATTTAGTTTTGCTATCTCCCTTATGTCCCTGACAGAGCGGAATGCTGTCTCTGTCACAAATGTTTCTCTCTCGCAGAAATTCTGGGAACGTTAGTTGGTTGAGTTGGGCACTTACTCGGGTCGTGCAACGTCGTGGCTTCCTATGAATATTAGACCAGGCCCTTGCCCGCTCCTCACTGGCTACACTCTCTGCTCTACATAAGACATCAGTGGGAAATATTGCATGAAAGTGGCTGATGTGGCACGGGCTGGGAAGAAATAGCTCCTTGCTCACCGGAGAAGGCAAGCGAGAGCTTTCAGTCGCACCAGTTCAATGGCAGGACAAGGACAAGGCGATGGATGCGAGAGAAAGTCAACGAGCTGAACTGTGCGGAGAAAGTGGCCGTTGGTTGGGGTGAAAGGGAGTCCGAGAGCGAGCTGCATAGTTAAATGTAAAGGAAGTCACGGTGCACTTCCTACGCCACGGCCACGTCATGTCACTAATAAGGAAATGCTGAAAAAGAACTAAGAGCTCGACAAAGAACATTTCTGAGGATGAGTCCGACTTGCAAATATCCTTCTCCTATCTATAGCCAAGATAATAAAAGAACGAGAGACAGAGAGATAGATAGATAGATAGATATGCATTGGCTGTGTAAGTACTTTGGCCGACTCTCTCTGTCTCTGTCTGGTCCTTGGCTCGCTAGTGAAATGTCGGGATTGTCCCACTCCCTTTCTTGCTGACTTTCTAGGAACCTCATGTTCCTTGTCTATAGAGAAAGAAGAGAAAGAACAATTTAAAGTGTTCTCCTACTTCTCCGTCCTATCTTCATAATTAGATTCTAAAGGTTGTCTCATGCATCCCATACCTCCTTCCACCACTACAGCTACCTTCCGTCTCTTTAGCAAAAGCTAACTAACCAAAAAGAGTCAACTGTGCCTTCTCACTTTCACATTGTACACTGCTGCCTTGTCTTGTACTGACTTTCTCCCTCCCTCTTTCTATCCTCTACCCATCTCTCACTCTAATGCACTCCGAGTTATGTACTGCTCCAGTTTTCTCCTCTCTCTCTCTCTACTTTCTGCCTATCATGTTACATAATGTAATCTGCTCCTTGTAGCCTCAGCTACGAATATAATAATATCTCCTAGCTCATTGCTACCCGCTGGGGAAATGCATGTTTACTATAAGACTTGATAATAGTATTATAAAAAGAAAAAAAAATAAGAATGGCATATTCTTTGAATGTATATAGTTAGGTAGGTATGTATTTATATTTATAGGCTATGGTGTTAGAGATACAAGGAGTGTGCACGTACTCTGCCGGATATTTGAATATGTGTAACAGTAGAACTGGGTGAAGATGAGCAGAGAAAGAGTGCCAAGTAGAGGCACTGAAAATTAATAGTGCTAATAATATATAATTTTTATGTAATTCACTGTGGAGGAAGTAGGGATTTTGTGTTGAAATGATAAGTTTCTGTGTTGGATATAGAAGGAGACGACGAAGAGTCTTTTCTATATTACTTTTAGATAAAAATAGAATTATGAGGATGAGAAGGAAAGCGTGTCGGAAATTGGTGCACTGTATCCAGTCTAATGTCGGCAGACAATGTGCCCATGAAATGTAAATGTCGTTTTTGGGTTTTTGTGATGAGATGTGGCGGAGAGTGGGACGTGGAGGACTGAAATGATCTACATGGATAATGGGAGAGAGAGATGTAACATTTGTCGCGGTAAAAGGTGCGTAATGTAAACAGGAGTAGTTGGGCGAGAGATGATTGAGTCAAGGAGTAAAAGTAAGTAGTCGTCGTTTGCATGAAAGCTCCTCTGCAAAAGACGACGCTGTCTGTGTGTGCACGTATAAATTCCCGCACAGCCCACACACACATACACTGTGTGTCTCTGTCTACTTCTAAGTTGTACAGTTGGATGTGTAATGGGGAGACGTGGCGCTGGAGAGACAAAGAGGGTAATTTGATAAAGGGATTTAGGGAGAGAAGATAACAAAGTTACCTGTGATATTCCACAGCTCGTGAACATACATTTCCCGAATTTTGGTGAATGTGTCGGTCCAGTTCTTCAGTTTATTGTCACGCTGTTGGATCTCGTAGCCGGACTCGAGTCTTTCGAACAGAGCAGCGCCCACAATGGCATAGCCCACGATGAGGACACAGAGGCCAATGTGCGAGAACAAATGGGCCAAGAAAGTTCGCAAACAGTTTTTGACCCTGGCCGGACTGCACTTGGACTGGGGCTTGCTGGGCCCCATCTCTTCCCGCGCCCCGACTGTTTTCCGCCGCCGAGCCCGCCGCCCGCGCGCACCACGCACCAGCACTCACACAGGCGGGACAGGGATGCTCAGCGGAGAGGAGCGTGGCGGGAAAGAGAGCCCGGGCCATCCTCACTCACACTCAGAGGACACATGGGTAAGGGAGATCCGCTCTCCAGTCAGACTCGCCGACGAATGTCCCTCTGCAGCCACCAGACGCCCCGCTCTTATACTCACGAGCTGAACTGAGAACTCCCTCGCTCTCATTCATCTACCGCTGGAGCACACAACGAACGTTCTCCAGCCAGCGCTGAGGCCACACAGCCTCGCACTCGCCTCTCCCGCCTCCACATATCACTTCCAGCGGAATTGCTAAACTTCCACTCCGAGCGGATACGGTGCGTGCGTCTTCCACTTCTCCAGACTTTCTCGTCGCTTTTAAAAGCCGACTGCTCCTGCCTATGCACACTCGCTCCCAACTTCCTCGCCTCCTCTCCTCTACATACACACACGGACTGCCATGCATACAGTGCCCTTATTTCAATACATCCATGCACATATGTATCAGCCAGGAATACATCTCCAGAATCATATAAAATATATTTACAGCATTCCCCTCACACACCATCACTCTATCTCCGCATCAATACATTTTTATACAGCTCACAAGGAGGAAGGATGTACCTAAGTACCTCCTCTTCCTAAACATTCCCTTTCAGTTTTTCTCTTACATTTTATTCATTATCGTAAATGTACTCTAGCCATACCTACACTACTCTTTGTTATCAGAAATGAACACGTTTTCATAGCTATACATTTACATTTCAGCTCCCCATGTACTCCTACTGACATGAGTACACTTCCTTCATCTACTCTGTTTACAAAAACTGCACAAACATCTTTTGCACACATAATAATTTCTTTGAGAATGAATGAAAAAAAATCCTGTAACATTACATACTTTTTTGCCTCTTTGAAATCATAGAAAAATACAGGGGATTTAAATCTTCCTCTATAAACATGTTTGCAATAGCCCTACTATAATTGTGCGTGTAATAAATCACAATTGCTCAATATTATTCTGTTAGGCCTGACAACAGTTCATATTAAATGTTTAGCCTGTTTTGAGTCTGAAGAGGTAATAAACAAAAATGCATCACTACTGTGTCAGTGGAATTAAAAGTGAAATTTGGAATTCTTTGTGAAATTGCAACGGGAGAAGAATGTCAGTGTGCATGTTGATGCCTTTGTTAGATATGGATAAGATTTAGTAGCAAAGGGACAGATGCAGGGATGGATAAGAGGAAGATAAGTGCAAGATACCTGCTGAGTTGCTTTGTGGGAGTAGGTACCTGAATGGCGTAATAATGTCTGTCAGTGGTAGATGCAGAAAATATGTTGCTAAGGTACGTGAGTGGGAGAAGGATATTTTTCAGTGTGCATTGCCAACGACACGCTGTCGGAAATCCAAACAAAGGAAAGTCGCAACGGCTAAAAGTATGTGGCTATAGGCTAATGGACGTGTATATGCAATTGTAGAATTTATGTGTCGCGAGAAGAGAGCGCTAAGCTCAGATGCACATCCCATCAGATCGCATCAGGACCTAATGTGTATTGCATTAGCGTCTTTCAGGGGAAAATGATACCAAGTCGTTTTTATTCCTCGGAAGAGTTGAGTAGTCGTGAGTCACTCTCTATCAACGAAAGAACGAGGACGGGAGGGAATGTCTGGAGGAGGACGTCAATGTGCAGGGACATTGCAGCAGCAGAGCCTGGAGCTTTCTCCCTCCAGCACCAAACTCCGTGGAAAACGGACTTAATAGCCTGGCATTCCAGGCACAGGAGATGCGGAGTGAGTGTGGAGAGAAGGTGATTGCATGTGGAGGGAAAGAGAGAGAGAGAGTTGCTTGAGATCTCTGCGATTTGTAACAGGTGCCTATTTATTTGAATGCTCCAGTCTATTTGTAGGATGTTGAGCCGAGGAGAAAGTGAGTGAGCGTCTCGTTTTAGTCAAGAATCTACCATGAGACAATCTCACTATTTCTGATCTGACAGTCTATAGGCCCCTGCCTATCCCGCAACTCTGTCTCGCTACACACAACATCTCCTCTCTTAGCTCTGCACTTCGAGTATACATTCTCTCTCCCTCTCTCTCCCAAATGTCATCAACTTGACCCTACCTAACGATGCCATATACCTTCTACGACGCATATAATATACTCAATCTGTATTCCCTCACGCAAATACAGTAAGAGGCTTTGAATGTAATCCACGCCACTCTCTTCTGTTTTAACACAAAATTAAATTTGTTCTGTTTCTATCAGAATCTTGTATTATATTGTCACAGGGCATATCCGAACCTATATGACTTGTTGGCACTTTACAATGAAAAATGTTTTAATAGATTTAATTTATAGTTCACAATGGGTTTGGTGAAAGGACAGAGAAAGTTGCAGATGGATACCATTCAGAGACTCTTACTGTACCATTTTTCAAATTTACATCCAAATATAACGACACAATTGATATAAAGTTGTACAAAATGCAAAACAACCAAGGTATTAGATGAATCAAAAATATATAGTTTGGTAAAAGGCAATTGTTGTGCAAATAAGTTCTGCTATTCACAGATGAATATTTTACTTCTTTGTCTTTTAGCTATTTCATGATCGATGACAGTAGCTTAATTTTGAGCTAATGACTACTAGTTTTTTTAGAACTGGCTGCTTAGAATTCTTAGGAACTCTGAATTTTTGTTCGTGTATGTATTCGACAATACTTTCTGATCTGAAGCAAATTGCAACTTAACAATGGATCCCATTTTGTCTACGCACATGAGAGGAAAATTGCCAGACGGCAGCAGATGGGAGGAGCCCGAAATAAATGCTAATCCGAAAGGGTAGTGTTAAATGTAAAATTATTGATATATGTTTTAAAGTGGTTTGAATGACATTAAAGACATGGGATTAATGAATTGTCAACGGGACAATTTTTCAGGGAGTGTTGCAGTAGCATCAGGAACGAGGATCAGCCAGGATCAGCAGCTCATTTAATCCACGCAGTTATTAATAGTGTACTTGGAAAATATTTATCCTAAATTTATGACTCCAGTGGTTAATGGATCTAAAGTCAACACAGTGGCAAGTAGACGTAGAATATCGATCGTCACTACTTTGTTGCTATTCATAGTTCACAGCTCCATACGCTTCTATCAAATAAACATCACAGTTCTCGGCTAGCTAAACAATAAGACATCAAACGGGCAAAAAAAAAATTTTGCTTTGATCCTTCATTAATGCTTGACAGATTGTTGACTGTGCTTCTTCATTAGCATCAGCTCTTAACAAGACAAGTCCAATGTAAGAGAATGATGAATTTCTCAACTTTACTCAACAATTTGCATCAGTTACTCTGCTCTCGACGCCTTCTTTACTTGTTGATTTGACTATTTTGTTTACTGCTGATGCCGAAAAATGGAAGCTCCTATTTTGAATTAAGTGACAATGTGTCGTAAATATTTTCCTATTGAATAAATGACTCATTCCATATATATTTGGCAAGATAAAAACATTTTTCTCATTATATCAACATTTACTCTCGATTTAAGGATCCTGCATATTTCTCAATGACTGCCCAACTATCTGGTGACAACGAAGCGAGCTGTGAAGGTAAAATATTGACTATATCTGTAATAATGATAAGAGATTCCATTATTTTTTGAACCCATCAGAATGTATAGGAATAATATTCTCAATGAAAGTTGAGCGTGTACAGAAAATAACAGGAATTTCTCGAATTCTTTGTTACAGATATTGCCAGAGAAAAGCCACTCACTCCACTTTATATAATCCACTATATGTTTGTAAAATCCTTATCAGATTCCACAAAGATATCTCTATGGCTCATATCACATCATAATGTCGAATAAAATCCTAGCATTCCCATCATATTTTTCTGACAATAATTATCTTCATGAAATGGCAATATTTTGCTACCACATGCAACATGCAGATTTACTTTCTGCATATAAACGTTCTAAAACCATTTGTGCTATAAATATGAATTCCCATCTGCCTCACAAATGAAAATTGCATAGACTGCCTACTTTTCATAAAAGAACAGGATTTGTTTAAAAATATTATACTTTCGGAATTGTGTACTGGGTTTTTTAGGCATGGCAAATAAGGATCTCTTCTAGTTTTATTAAATATTACGATTTTAAATTATTTTTGTGGAATACTTCATTTAATGTATGTAACATATAGTTTATTATAAACTAATTTTTAGTATATATCTTAATACACTCATAGTCTGTGACCACCATGCATTCTCCAGATTATGAACAAAATTCGAAATAAAAATATTCGTAGCATACTTCTATGTGAATAAATGTTGTGTCTGAATGAATTTTGCAATTTTGGTTGGAAATATTGAGGGAGAGGTCTGGCCAAGAAATGAATTAGCTTAAAGCGCATCGTCGTGGTAATATATATGTGCTTGTATATTACCACTGGGAAATATAATGTAGAATATTAATGGTGTGTGTGGTTGGTTGGTTTATAGCTTAAAATGAGGACGTAAATAATATGCAATTTTAAAGATGGGAGGTTGTTGTAAATAGGATGGCTCTCTCACAATCCACTTGAGCTGAATGACATGAAGAGGAGTAAGGGCAGGGAAGATCAGATCAGATCAGCTGCGTCCATGCATGTTGTCTTGTCACCGCATTTGTTCTATAATAGCAGAATTGTTTGTGAAGACACTAGAAGAAGTGAGAGAAGATGAAGAACGGGAATTCCTGTCGAAAAGTAGAAGGGAAAGTCTGTTGTGTTCAGTGCTTATGCAATTTGCTTCGCAGCTCTCCACTATTTAATATATAGGGATTGGGAATAGACAGAATAGCTCTGGCTAAGAGTGCAGACAATGGGAGACAGTACAATGGAAGATGGGACTTGCATTGAGTTGAGTCGGACTAACTATCTGTGCAGTAAGAATAAGAAGACGCTCCGAGGTGGAGGACAGATAGCGAAAAGCCAAGTGAGCAGGGAGGGAAGACAAAACTAAAAACAGAGTTGTGTGTGTACTTATAAGCATTATATGAGTCTGAGATAAGATAAGGAGATAAGGCTAATGTGTAGCATGGATATTTGTCTGCTAGGAAATGAGAAGAATTTCAAAGTGTCAGTCTGTCTTCGTGGTTTCATCGTCTTTACGTGCCTAGACTTTCTATTTAGTGGAAAGAACTCCTCTTCCTATAAATCAGCTTTCTCCCTTTACACACAGCCACCTAAGTAACTGTGCGTCCTCTACGCACCGTAAATCCACCAAAAAATCCCTCCGCTAATCCCAAATAATCATAGGACAAAAATAGCTGAGATGACATCAGCCCTTCTGCAAGGGGACTAAAATGGAGCGACGCTGAGAATTTACGGCGAACGTCTGAAAATCTATCCTAGTCTAGAATAACCTTTGTAGAATCTTCCTATTTTTCTTATAGCCGTCCGCGTGCATTTTGTGTGGATCGAGAGCAGAAGAGAGCAACTCTCTCTCTCTCTCACATCAAAAATGCAGGCTCGTGTTTTAGCTGGGCAGGGTAAAGTGCACTAAGACAGAGTCGGCTACAACCAAACGGTTCGTTTGCCATTTACTGACAGGACAATGAGTAAGACTCCTCATTTCATTCTTCTCACCATGTAATAGTAATGCAATGCACTTTTCTTATGTAATGCACAGAATAGAAATGGGAGGAGGAGGACGAGGGCCTATATATACGCGTGAGACTACTAGCAAGCAAGAGGATGCAGTCGTAGGAAGATGTTTTCCGAGGTGGTAGGATGATGGAGGAAGTGCCGTGAAATATTACGAGAACAAGACAACAGTTCTCCTCTCCACTTCTCTCTGTCATCGTCTTCCAGTCAGCCCTTAATATATTGCACCTCGCACACCTGTTTTCGTCACCGCTTAACCACAGTCCAAATATTCCAACTCATTCCTGCACTACTTCCATTCCTTCTGCCAAACAAAGCCACTCTACTTCGCAAAAGGCTTTCCTTCTAAACAGACTAATATAAAATGACACTGTTTGCTATGGGTTAGAACGAATGGCTACAAAGACGGAAAGGCATTATGCAAAAATGTGTGTCTACTTATAAAAAAGTGTCCAAAATATGAATGAACAATTTTTTCAACGTGTACTACAGTAATAAATATTTTATCTTCCTAGGAAATGCATTGAGAATAGTTGGAAATGTAAATTAGGCTTAAAGTACCTACATGCTATTACGGCTCTATGTATTCTCGTTGTCATTCGGAGTGTTCTTCGGCTTTGAAATAAATTCTACTCAAAGGAGAAAATGCTAAGTGCAGAGGTAGAGTGTAAAAATCTTTTTAGATTGGAAGTGAGAGAGAGGGAGGGACTTATGGGAGACTGGAGATTTTCCATGCATTCCCAAATCTATTGTATTTAAATGGGAATTAGATTTATGTAAAGTACATATAAGCATTTAGTTCGCTAATATGTGTGTCAACGTATATGTAAGCGGAGTCCGTGCTGCAGAGACACTCTTTGCCAATGCTCATGTGAAATGGTTAACAAGCTAAAGCTAATGCAATTTAGATGTACCAAGTTGTACAAACTGCTAGCTGTGTATATCCGTGGACGGATGCACGGGGATGTAAAATGTTTAAGTAGATTCTAAAAGGGAAGAACTTATCTAAGAAATATGCAAAGTCGAAGTCTAACGACGACTCTCTGGGTTGAATTTCTGTTTCTTCGACTCTGTGCCCGTTGCGTTGCGGCTTTGGTGGGGGCTTATAATGTTTATAATCTGCAGCAGTTCAAATTCAAATCAACATGGTGTTTCTGTTATGTCTCTGAATAAGGAAGTCGTAAGTCGTCATCTCCTTGATGAGGACTAATGGGATTCAACGGAACTAATTGGCCAAATCTGCGGCGACACAGGTTCTCCCAAACCCATTCTAATATTATCTGAGTGAACTGTGTTGGAATTCTCCTCTAATCATTCACACCCACCAGCACAGTCACCAACTCTCTCTCTCTCTCTCTTCTTTCTACTGCCAATATAGAGCACTTTAACTTTTCCGACAGATATCCCATGTTTTATACACTCTACAAATACCCCAACTCTGTTCGACATGCCCGGAGTAGACATAATATAGCCCCTATATGTAGGTAATTGTGTTTTTACTTGCTCTACATACATATTAACTATTACTATTGTTATTCCCCCAGGCTCTTACTCCAGAGCCGCATAACAGCGTCAGCTCACTACTTAACAACTATCTTAAAGACAGAAACATTCCCGATAGATTCCCATAATGCCCTCTTCTCTCTTCCCTCCAGCCGCAAGTCTTCATCACTTTAAAATACATTCTAATTTTAAGAGGTCAAACAAAAAGGTCACGTCCAGCTTTAGTAACTAATTCATGCAATAGCAACATAGAAACTCGTGTCGTAACTGAAAATTCCATTAGACTAAGAAAAAAGATTACGGGTTTTAAAATATCCTATTATGATGGACTGGTTAGCAAATATGAATGGTTGTTATTCTTAAAATCTCAAATTCCCAATTATTTCAACTATTATTTTCTGCTCAAAAGGTTTCAGTTACTTAGATGGGAGATTAGGCGAGAGGGCGTTGTATGAACATTGTTTTAACTTTCTTTTGACATGTTCGCTATTTCTTCCTGTTTGTTTCTGTATAACAGAATTAGAGTCAGTTTTAGTATTTTAGTATTTTAGCATAAACGTATACACACATTAGTTTCGGTGAGGGAGGACTGGAAAGTATGTAATTCAGTAGTATTACTCCAGCACTATCCCGCGAAAAATTAACAGAATTAGTCTGCCTCAAATATACCCCAAAATGTGTAAAAATCCTCCAACAGTATTTAGTATTTGTATTAAAAAAGTTCCATTTAGGAGGCAGAGTTTCTACTTCAAAACTTCCATTTAGGAGGCAGAGTTTGAAGTTCAAAAGTGCCCACCCCTGCATACGCCAATTTAATTTAGAACAATAATTGAAGAATTGATTGGTATTGCGGGATAGGAGAGAAAGATCGAAGAATTCCTGTAGCACTTTTCATCCTCACTAATGCATGTACAAAGGATTACTCATTTTCTCCCGGTTGTCGTCGTCGTTATGGCTCGTCAGCTTTTGCTCCTCTCAAAGAGATTCCTAATTGAGCCATCAAACAAGAGCCTAGATCACCAGTCAAGTCTGCTCAACGGTTTTGCCCTGTCAACTTCCAATTGCACTCCCATCTCCAATTTTGCTTTACAAGGTCCTCCTGACAGCATAGCGAAGGAAGACAACGAACATCACTTAAATACTAACGCATATCCCAAAACATATGTATCACTAGTATATCTGTCGAAACCAGGAATAAATGTACGAAAGTACAAAATGGGCTCGCTCTGATACTCTGATATATTAATTAAGAAATCCAAGTCGTAGCATACAGCTACCAATGTAAAAACTCATAACAATATTTTCCCAGTAGACACTTATAATATAAGCTTAGGAATGTTGTTCAAAAGAATGAATCAATATGAATAATTTGACTACCCTTGTCAAATAGTGCAATAAATATAAAATAATCTTCCTCAAACTCTTATTTTTTATGCTTATTTGTTAAGTATATGCAATTTGTACTGCATTCCCTGAATAAGCTTCGTCATTCCACTAACTCTCCTTCCTATACACTCTTCTATGTTCTAAGTTATAGGCTTCAAATTTTCAGCTATTTTACACATTTTGCTCGACGATGTGTTTTCTGTGCATAAATGGCACCCTGAGGCTTTCCTTTCACGATGACTTCAATTTAGACTGAATAGTACATGCACACTCATGTCGGCTAACAAATAAAACAATTATTATTCATGTAATAGCTACCTACTTACTACACTAATATTTCACAGCTATCCAAAAGCAGTTTATAGATCTGGCCGAAAGAAGTCGAAAAATAGGCTGTGAACTAACAAAGCTTTGAGGTATAAATCATTTTTACGGTGTTCTTAAACATCTAATGGCCTAATGGCTCTTACAATATGAACCGAGAGCTTTCTTACAGATACTTCACGATTTATTGTACATGCGCCTAGTGGCGGGTGCAAAAAATATTTTTAAATAGACAGTTTGTAGAAACTGTAACAGCAGATAGTATTTGTTCTCCACTCTGCAAGCGAAAACGATCGCTGCTAATTCTTTCCTTTTAGAACGTTCGATAAATATGCTGCAGGTAGTTACGAAAATGGAAAAGCTGTGGCCATAAGTAACGGATTCCATTATAAAGCATCTGCGAGAACAATAGAAGACATTTATTTAACAAACGATCAATTTTTATGCCCTTAGCTGACTTTATTCACAAACTAAGAATGACCAATGATCTCTCTTCCTCTCTCTCTCTACAAAACAACTCGAGTATTTTTTGGGGGAAAAATTGATGAAATTAACAATAAAAAATAATCAAAAAATAAAGCATTTGAAATAACGCTTCTAAGTGTGGCGGAAAATTCAAAACACATTTTTCCACAGTATTATCCCCACTCCACAAAACCTCAAATTTTTCTAACATGGTGTTATAATTTTGAAAATGTTGCTCAAGGTGCCCTCGAAAAATATGGGGCAACGTCAAAAAATATGCATCTCATTGTTCAACTCTAAGCCGTTTTGCTTACATCAGGATTTTGCAAAGTTACAACTCCTCCTTAATGATAAATAAAGAAATCTCATGGAATACTAAAACATAAGTAAGTCAGCTAACTGGAATCTCATGTCTTAGAAGAGCAGATGCCAGAGTCACTCAGTTAGCAGTAACGCCTTGGATGTAAATAATTTCCAAATTGAGATTTGTTCAAAAAGCGCTGTAAATTAAAGGATTCCCTTTGTGCAGATTTACGGGCACAGAAGAAGTATTAATCAGACTGTAGTTTTTATGTTGCTTTCTGGGGATTATAGTAGATTATTCCCAATTCAGTATATATTGGCAATAGAGAGGTACCTGGGCCCGGGAGCAGAATTTTTGTTGTAAATAGTAATGGTGCGCGCCCAGCAAACAATCCATCATGAATAATGATGTTTTTGATACAAATTGAATATTATTGTTATCAATTTCACTCCAAATACGTCTTAAAAATGTGAGCATACATTCTAAAATTAAACAAATCTCAAATAGCAATACAACCATATTGGTATTGTTAAACATAGTACATTGTGGTGATACTAGAATACGTAGTATGTAATTTTAATTCAAAACGTATTTGCCAACCATTACTACCTTGTGCTACCACTACACATTAAATAATATATATATATTTGATATTTTAAGTATTATGTAGCGGATAATAGTTTAATACACAATTATGTATAAATCATATGGAATATTTTTAATAATTTTGGAAATAAAATAGTCCGTGGTCGGTTTCAAAAAATTTAAAATGGAAATGAATGGGGCATGAAGGGGAAGATTAAGACATGGGTGGGCATGGTTGCCCACGGGGCTCTCTAATAGGCAAGTAGTAGCTCCATTAAGCCGCCTAGTGGATTTTAAACTGGAGTGATGAATTGATGGTTGCAGCAGGACATATGCCGGCTGAGACGATAGTCGACTGCGTGTAGCCAACAATGAGATGGAAAGTAGAGAGAGTGAAGGAGAGAGAAAGAGATTCATGAGAGGCGAGAAGTGTAAGAAGGCGCCCGATCATTCCACTGCACTTAATCAATTAACCGAGGCAATTTCACAAACGAAATGACACAAAACTCTTAAAGGTATTAGACCCCTGAGAAAAAGAGGGAGCTAGAACGGAAGGAGTGCAACACGAGCAACTATAAAGCCTTTCTCTTTTATTTCCATGCTTTCACTGCACACACCCGACAGGTACAAAGACGTCTTGCACTAAACCAGAGAAAACTCCGTCTGACATGCTTATCGTTAGCTAGATGTGTGCGGTTTCTCCTGCCCTGCCCCCCCCCCTCCTTCCTCTCTCAATAAGACTTTCTCCATACTCCTAGCCCTGCACTAAAATACACCTCTGTCAACTTCTTCAACTATAACTAACGTTTTTTCTGTTACTTTCTTTTGGCAGCACTTTGCATCATCTAGACGCTCATTGGGAAATTGAAGGGAGGCCGAGGAAGGGACACGCAACCGGAATGAGTTCCTAAGCACTGTATTAGCGAAAGTAAAGAAAGCAGTGAAAGTAAGTACATAAGTAAGAAAGAAAGTAATGTCGGATACTTAAGAAACGGTTGTTTTTATAGCATTTCATTGGCCGGATTGGATATACCCACGTACGTCCAACCTTAGCTGCTTAATGCACAGCCAGGTTTCCAATAGCTAATTCACCTGCCTTCATCCTGGTTTTTTAGAGCCACCTACAGCTACGAGATCCTCTTTAAACCAAATCTACTGGAATTCCCAAAGAGTAGAACGTAGATGCATTAGCCATAGAATCTATGCCATGCAATTCTGCAAGCATTCAACCTACAAATGAAACAACTGGCCAATAAGAATGAGCTACACGACATAAATACAATTGTGATTTATAATATCAAACATATTCACCTGGATTGAGTAAATATCAACACATTCCTATGATAATTCACATGCTTCTACAAAACATTTTTACAGACTAGATAACGCATTTTAACTGGAACATGAAAATGAATAGATTGTGTAGCCACTTAGTGATCGAATGTGGGAAACAAATTAAATTTGCTACAGGTGTATGTTACTCGACCACAACTTTGTACAGATACGATTGGCTGCGGATTCAGTTGCAAGGCTTTGTATTTGTATGTTCACTTTTGTATTGTGCTAGAAATGGAGGTACTCGATGAAATTTGTATGGTGCTATCGAGGGTTTAGATGAACCTATATGGAGCACAAGTAACTTTTGTATGGTGCTACCACGAAGTGTTGGACAAAATATGGACATGTGCAATTGGAAAGAGGAAGAGTCGGATTGTAAATTATCTGTCGTATTTGTACATATGTACTTGTATACCATAATACCATAATACCATCACCATTTATTTGCTATAACATTCTTTAAATTTCTACAGGGCCTTAATAGGACGTTACAAAAGTTGCGTGTTCGTCATATCGGTTCCATTCATCCAAACCCTCGATAGCACCTTACAAATCTCATCAAGTACCACAATTTTTAGCCCCATACAAAAGTTATTGGTGCCCCATGCAAATAAACATTTTCCCAATACGATTACCTGTAAATCAACGTCAATATAAATATAAGATAGCTACTAGTCAAATACAATTAGGCTTATTCTTGAAGGCATGATTCATTAATAGCTATATAAGTACTGCATGACTGACACACGATACAGTGGATATATGCAAGTCTGTTTTTAGCAGTTGATAAACTTTTTTAGATCGTGCCACTATTAGTTAGCAGGAAAATTGAAAGTGAAATCTAGTTTTATAAATGCACAAGCCCTAATATAAATAAATAAAGAAATGTTCTGTGCTTAAACGTCGCTTTTTTCCTTCCGCAACATCTCTGAAGCACTAACACTATGTAATATTTTATTGTGATCTCTTTCTCTACCATGTTCTACAGAAGAATATAGGAGTGGATGTAAGCAAGTATTTACAAAAAGTATTTGTATTGTCGTATTGAATCCTTTGGACGGATCTTCTTTGAGCTTCTAAAGGTAGCTGTATGCATTAGGAGTGTGAGTTTTAGAACTTGTGCAATAGCCATTGAGAGACCTATAATTCTCGCATTAAATCGTCACGTCACATTACTTCACTTGTTTCTCAACAAATTTTATTTTCCATTCTTTAGTACACACTGTGGTGTCCTGAACTTTATATAGTCGACTCGATAGTTTTTTTGTCACACTCGAAATGCTGAATGTTGTCGTAAAACCTAACAATTTCATTTCTGTTTTAAAACATTCAATTCGGGAGCTATGTATTTCCAGGAAATTCTTTCCACACATTCGAGTCAACCGAAACTGAAAAGATAGCATTAGAAAAGTATAGCTTGGAGAAAATTAGAAAACAAATAGGACACTACGCCTTTTCATTTACTTTTTTCCTATAATTTCCATCGCCTTCTTCTAAAAAATACTAATACCTTTTCACATAGACTTTTTCTATTGTCTTACAACTTACAATTGTAAACAGTGTACACTCAAAAACTATTAAAGCTGCCATAAAACATTTCAGTTGCTCAGCATCCTGGAAATTTTCTTTCTATAAATTCAGGGAATTGCTTAAGAATACAATTTACATTCTTCTTATCGTATGTGTGGGCCAGCAGAGATTGAATGATAGAAGGATGTTCCCAAATAGTTTAAATACCACACGGCAGATGATTTTGGGTTTTGCCGAATGCACATTGCCATAGGACAGACAATACAATTTGTATGACAACTTAGAAATTTTGATCGAAAGAGCAAAATATCGAAAGCCTCAAGGGATAATTGAGGATTTGCCTAAATAATTACGACAGGATTTTTTGGGGTCCTTACTTAATAATTACCTAGAATGGATAAAACATGAAAATGCAATTTTGATGTAGGTACTACTTGGTTGTTCTGCGGTTATAATAATATTATTGACTACCAGAGGCAAAGTAAGTTTATGTGTGTGAAATAATTGCAAAATTAGTGAGCCAATTGGTATGTTCCTAATTAATGGAGCAATGGTGATATAATGCAAAGCTAGTATTGTATATTTCTAGAAAAATGTACAAGGAAACAGAGGAGTGGTACGCATATTTTTGGCAATCAACAAAATTTATTTAGTCTTTAATTACAAACATTCATTGCCTTTCGCAATTTTCCTTACTGTAACAACCGGTAAGAGTTGCTCAAGCGTGTTTTTCTATCCCTATATTTATTTTCTTTCTCATTTGTTTTTCATTTTGTAATAATTTTTCTTTTAAAAATCTACAACAATAAAAAATGTTTTTAAATTTTATGATTGGTTCTTTAAAAACGTGTTGACCGCGGAAGCGACGGTGAAATAAAATTGAAAATGTACAGCTGCGGAATCCGTAAGAGTTATCTTTTGTGGAAGTTTAAGACCAAACCTCATACTTGAGATATGACTTGAGAGAGTTTGGAATTTCCAGCTTGTCCACATTAGGAGTTGGCACAGCTTTTCTAACAGCCATTCGAGATAAATGTATCAGTCGAGGAACTTCCAGTGGAGTTGCGTAGAAGCTCACCTTAAATGAGCCCGTTCTAAAAACAACAAGAGAAATATGATTAATCACAGGCTTTGCTATGTTTCTGCTGACCAAAGAGAATGACCAGTGAAGCTCCTTCAGTGTGCTCTGTAAAAGTTTATGTAGGTGCAGTGGAGGATGGAGATAAATAGGAAGTGAAAGATAAAAATAATATTATCAAACATATGTTGAATCCCTTCTGTTATATTTACTAAAAGCTTCTTTTCTAAAAGTTGTTTGCTTTCTGATCTCCAGGGGATTGATGTCTGGATTGTATAAGATTATGCGGGGAATGTTTTGTCAGGCTGGGCACTCTTTTCTATAATCATAACATGATATGATGCTATGTGCCTCTGTCTGTTGTCTTTCTAGCCACTAGGTCAACAATAATAATGTAATTTAGCTTAGTTTAACGTTAATCGTCTTACCCGACGGCTACACATCGCCCAGACGGCGAGTAAGTACAACAAAGCGGCTCCTGATCTGCTCCAGCAATTCCTTCCGGATCAATGTCACCCATTAAGTTCCAGAAACGAACCAAACTACAAAACAAACAAAGCGTTTTTTTATCCTACTCACGTCGAATGCCTCTATTGCTCCCAGAATTTCCTTGCCCTCTCAACGAAGGAATTCTATACGACGCGGAGTCATTTTAGCCGTAAGTAATTACGGCGCTCTTCCCACAGTTAACGGATTTTTAATCTTTATTTTTCTACGAAGGAATTAGGAGTTACTGACTGGTCATCTGCGATGGTGACCAGATTCATTCCGTCTTTAGCGAAGGACACTCCGCGAACCCAAGCGTCGTTGGCTCCGGAAGCGTAAATGAGATTAGGCGGTGGGTGGACATGGAAGAGGACGTGTAGCTTCTTGCCAGTGTATGGGTCCCAGAGTATTACTTGAGTATCCCAAGAGGCCGTTGCCAACAGAGCGCCGTCCGGACTAAACGAACAACTCACAACGTTGTGGCAATGACCCCCCAATTTCAGATACAACTCGTACGTCTTCATATTCCAAATGTACACCTACGAAAGAAAAGAAAGGATGAGGACCAAGGGGCATCGGAAGGCGCTCAAAGCAAATCTTTGTAAAAAAGAAGACTTTTTTTTGCGAACAATTCGTCCGAGGAAAATTCGTCCCTTGTGGATGTGGTTATTAAAAATAGGTCGGAATCTATTATCACATCACAACCTAATATCACATCACAACCAGTCACAGTCCTCATCACATTCACATACAATGATTATTCAGCTCTCTAGCTAATTAGAATTTTATTCCCTCTGCCTACCAAATTATAAATAATGCAAAAGAGAGCAGAGAATCCCTTACAAACTTCTCAGAACCACCGGAAGCCAAAATTTTGGCGTTTGGAGACCAGCTGCACCAAAGCACAGACTCTTTGTGAGCGTGAAATGTCTTAAACATGTTCCCGTCGTCGTTCAAATCCCATCCCTGAAAAAAGAAATAATGTTCGTCACAAGAGAGCTGTAGCAGAGGTTATTCCTCCTAGCCTTGTGTCTCACGGGACTCTAAATTCTTTTAGAAGCCATGCATACACACACATACAAATGGCAATCGGGCACATACATAGAACCGAGAATTAGGACTGCTGAACTAGATCGCTGAAATAAAAAGAGGTCAGGTCAACCATGATAATTGTAATTTATTGGACACTGCCAAATATTTTTAGCTCACTTTCAGAGTTCCGTCAAGTGAGGCCGAGACTAAGCGAAGGGAGCCGTCGGGGGCGAAGGACAAGTCCCGCACACCCGCCCTGTGGTCCATCAATTCTAAAAGCAGCTTCCCTGACTCGATGCTCCATATCCGAATCCTTCCGTTCGTGTGCCCAGTCGCCACAAATATATCTCGCGTAAAATCGAATCTCGTCCAGTAGCCACGATTTTTCAAGTCGCTCACTAATGTCTTCTCTGGTGTCCCGCTCCCGAAAGCCACGGACAACACCGGGTAGCCGCATTCGATTGTAACAGGCTGCCTCTTCCCTCCATACGAATATCCGGCTCCTGATGATGCACACGCTTCTGGCTCAACGTTAGATATGAGTTTGTAAGAAGGTGAGCTTACTGCAGGGCTGTTCACCGAATTATTCTGAAAATCTTCTGTTTCTCTGTAATTCAAAATAGAAAACTCTGTATCTCTGCGCTACACATTTTCAGAATGACAAATGCACCCATACACTCACTTAATTTATTAATCCTTATCGAAGTTACAGAATTGGAAATTGTCCAAATTTTTATTTATATTTTTATCGTGTAGGTGGATTGTATTTTTAAATATTTTTTATAAGAAAATAAAATGTCAAACTTATTTTTAGCCATAATTAGACTACATGTCGGTAGATAAATTCATTTATGACAACAATGATTCATGGAAACAAAAAAAAACACTTACAAACAATTCCTTTGTCTATCCCAAGGAACGAGAATAATTTTTTTCGAGGAGCAGATCCAAGCGAAACAAGATTCGTCCGGTGCAAAAACGACGTGCCAACAAACACCACGAGTTATACCGCTATGACGGAGTTCGTTAAAAACATTATCCTGCTCACCACGTAACTCACCAATCTTATGCGCAGCACCTGTTGGAAAAATTATATCAAACTTTATTGCAAGACACGCTGCTACCAAGTTATATTGCGAATCACACATATAAACGCTAAGACAACTACAAAGGATTCGCAATTCGCCAATCGGAGGGCGACGGAGCAACACGTAAACTACATTGCGTCTACCTTTTCCTTTCTGAATATCTCAATTGACACCCACTGTTAATACATATTCAAATATTATTATATCATAGTTAGTGTATAACTATTAAGTCATCATAAAAATTATACACAATTATTTAAGATTGTCAATAATTTACGCCTAACTTTTTCTATGCTGATATTTTTAATGTCGATTTTTAATACATATTCCATTTACTAGGACATTTCACAGTTATTATTCTTTGCTTGACAGTTGAAACTTTATATTCCATTTATATTTGTACAGAGTATTTAATAGTCTTAACAAAATGAAAACACGGAAATGGATCTTAATATGCGTACTATACTTTTATGTTATTTGTTATTAGCAAATCACAGAATTATGTTCTTGCATTTCTAACAGGAATGCCAAGTTGTTAATTTACTTTATTGTACGTGGATTAAATATCTATTGCAAAATCTGGAACTTTACCGTCTTCCGATATATATTTTGGCTGCCAAATTCTTGGTTTGGAAGATTTTCCCATTATTTGATTATAATTAGTTCCTGGGGAATTTCCTCTTCGAAAATCCATGGTTATATAATAAAACAGTAGCAATGAAGAGGAATAACAATAACTAATAATTATATCAACTCTATTTTGAGAAGATTTTGTTACATAAAAACAAGGCTAGCGTAGCGTTAGCAATTAAGTTGTGCTTTATAATTGTTTAAGATTACGTTTAAAATAAATCTTTGTAAAACAATAAACAATAACAATAATGTAGTTTTAAAAAATATTTTTAGTTCATTATCACGAAAATTATAAACGTTTAAACTATTTAGTCAAAATTTTGGAGGACAAGGAGCCTTCTTATTGTGTTGGAGTGAAGGCGTTGAGAAAATAAATAACAGATAATGGAAAATGTAGTTTGTGTTATAGGCACAACTGTGGATTGTCAATTCCTTTTGTGTGGAGCTTCGTATTTGTAGATAGTAGGGAAAGAGGCTTCCTTAGCTGAACCCAACCAAACTAGAGGTTGAAATAATAATGCTATGCGAGCTGAGATATCATGTTGCTGGGTAGAGACAGATAGGGATTATAAGGAAACACCGAAAGTACCTATTTTTTATGTATGTGGTTAGTTAGTACTTATAGGAGAAGGAACTCAATCTATTGCTCTCTTTAGACGTATATCTTTTTCTTGTACATTTATGACTTTTCCAGCTCCGTGATTGGTGGCCACTGAGATCACGGCAAAATTTATCGCCTTAAAATGGAATGGAAGAAATTCATGAACTTAGTAATATGTATTCTATCTCTGGACTAAGTTTATTCATATTGAGTGCAGGCAGCGACAGATACTTCACAACCGAAGTCACAAGTAGACACAATTATCTCTCTGCCCTCTGCATGCTAATTGTACATGCTAATTAGCAAATTTTAACATTTTCTTATTTAACACAGTAATAATACAGCTATGTGCGTTCTACCCACAGCAACGGCGTAGTAATCTTAAATTCATGCAATAGCATCATTAGCATGTATCACCTGTCTCAAATTAGACTTGATTTAAACTAACTTTCTTTATCTTTACACATACTTTGCTTTTCTTGCTACACACAAATAAAGCGTTGCTAGCTTTAATATTGCCTTGTGGTTGTGGTAGTCCCACACCAAATGCCCGTGTGCACTGAAACACGGAAATACATTACAATAGAAACCGACTCATGATATTATTATAATATTATGATGCCATAACTCTAAATGCCCAATGATGCTATTTTAACTATAACATTTTAATATAGAGTAAGAAATATGATTAGATATGAAGTATTATAATATTTAAATTTTAAGTTTATAATTGAAGTTAAAAAATGTTAAGAGTATTATAAGAGTTAAGACATGAGACGAAGTTTCGAATGAAGTTACTCGGATTTTAAAAACTTGTTGTGGATGTTTAAGTGAAGTAAAGCAGCTAAAGTTTTTTGTAAACATTAATGTCATTGTGTAAAGTGAATTACTATAGGATTTTTTTTGTCCTTGCAAAAGTTAGAACAGGGTTTTTGGTAGCGTTTTGAGCTCAGTAGTTTTCTTTTAGCACTGCAGATGTTTGAATCGATTGTTCTTAGAAGCCTAGCCTTGCTGCTACCACCTCCTCCATTTCTTACTTTTAAACAAATATAAATCATTAGACTGAAAGTGACTTTGAAAATGTTCTTTCAGTGATATGCAAACGATATAGGTAACCATTAGATGTAAGGAGAAACATTTGATAGCCGATTTACGAACGAACAGTAGCATTGTTTTCCTATGTTCGTGAGACGATAATTATTTTGTGATGTTCTATGCATTACATATGTCGCAGTACAACCGTTCCGTCGGTTCAAATGCACAGTCGCTCTTGTCTGACGACTACTTTCTATAAAGATTAATTCACGACAATTGCGAACCATTCATTTTGCGGGGGATTATGTATAAAAAGTGGTGGTATCATTTTACACTTTAAGAATATTGTATAATTTTGTAATTAATACTTGTAAATATCGGCATCAATGAACTATTAAAAGCCAAACTTCTTATTTTTCTATTATTTTCCCTAAAAATGGCAGTAATTACTCTGTCGATGAAATATGCTAATTTTTATGGTGCAATTACGACGAGGATTAGATTCTTTAGTTGAATCGAAAGACCTTGATTCAATTTCCATCGTCCATAGTCCACTGGAGCGTTGAATTAGAGCAATTGACCATTGGAACGGATGGATTGTTTAGACTACGACATATTCCATCCTTCAGAAAACTTTGTGCATTTATCGAGTGCACTAGTGTACACACATGATCACCGACAACCGTAAGTATGCAACGGATCTGTTTTTACATAGTTGCGTGGAAGCTGTGAGTTGACTTTAGAGGTTGTGCCGTGACTGACTTGTGACGACATGTCGGAATCGACAGATCGATCTAATGCATTCTTTCTCTTACACACAATAGAAAATACACGTAAACGCCACTTCGGTTTTGGATACTTTCTAAGCATGCCACGTACCTATCGGCAAAAAACTACGTTCTATTAGTGTAACTTAGGTAGCTCTACGTTTAACTATTCACCAAGTTGCAGTTCACAAGGTAATTCGCTAAAATCTGTCGGTCGCTCCCGGTCCTGGGAAATTACATCGCAGCTAAAAATGTCGACTGGTTACGCAAAATGCCCAATCGCAAGTAGAAATCTAACCTTGCTGCCTTCATAACGTGACATTTAGCCATGCAATGCCATGACGTCTGTTCTATATTACCATTCGTTGAGAAACTTTTACAGAAACAGAACGGCACTGGCTGTCTGATGAAACAATATCCTAATTGCTCCTAATGTAATTATTAATTATCTAATTAACAAACATTTATCTAATTAAAATTAAAATAGTCGGGGTCTTGTACGGCAACCCACAGGGACATATCTGATTTTAGAATTTAGAAAATATTCTGCTCATTTAAATAATTTGGCAGTTGTCTCTATTTATTTTGGCGCCTAGGAAAAGAGTTATAGGACACTGGCTTACTTTGAAACACCAAACTATTTCACTGGCTTCTGATTCACTTTTTTAGAAATATACATGGTAGGTGTATAATGTATACTTTTACTTGTAATTAAAATACCTAGCACTAAAGTCGTTAATTTTCCTGGGACTAAAAAATTATCCAATCTATATATACATTTGTAAAAAAAAATCCTATCAACTTCCCAGCTTATTTCGGCAACAACGCAATTTCCTACAGTTAGTGATGAGTAAAAAAGTAATGTATCAATTTTTATCTAAGTTTTCCTTTGCTTGTTTTCTTGCTCTGATTTTAAGTAGATTTTACAAATGTACGCTATTAATGCATTAAAAGTGGAAAGCGATTAAAAAGAAATATGTGGAATGAACTGCTTTCCCTTTCACTGTTCACAAAAGTCATGGCAAATCAAAGTTTTTATCTTTCTCTCTGGTGACAATAATGCCATTAGGTTGTTTACAATCCAGTTATCCAACACAGACAATTATTTATTGTGTCTCGAGGGCTACACATCTTTATCAGTTGAATTGCAAGCTAATATTTACTCAGCACTATTAGCCACTTTATGAGTCATGCTCCATAAAGATGGGATTTCCTCAGAAAGAACTGTCTTCTTTTGGCAATACATAATAGTAAAAGAGTTGCATTACACTGGGAAAACTTGGTAATTGCCATTATTACGTATTTGCACAAATGTGACAACTCGGGCAAGAAGTAATAAA
Organism: Tomocerus minor; assembly: GCA_009936455.2. Classification (NCBI taxonomy): domain Eukaryota; kingdom Metazoa; phylum Arthropoda; class Collembola; order Entomobryomorpha; family Tomoceridae; genus Tomocerus; species Tomocerus minor. The sequence continues at coordinate 81,023 of JAAAYG020051026.1, forward strand.
AAGTCCTACTTCATCATTACTATCTACATATACATACATATCAAATCCAGGGATCTATAATAATATTATGAAGTGCCTTTTTATTTGTAGGATATCATTGATAGATACTATTAGATACACATAGTAATTCTTTAATTGACCAATGTTATATATTAGAGTAGCATTGCCAAGTAAACGTGTCTCACAATATTCCATAGCCTCTAATGGTTATGTATAATAATTGTTTCCTACTATGTACCTATTGCAAAAATGCCACGTATCAAATAACTAACGTTCTCAGATTACAATTTGCAATATATATTAATATACTGGAATGGACGAGCTCAATTATTTCCTTTGCCAACTTTGAGTTGGGTGACATTATTAGTAAGGCAGTATTACTATTAGCCACATGTAACAATGACTTTGTTTGATGTGGTGTGATGGCTGGAATAAATGGAAGTTCAGAGATTAATTTGCGTGAAGACGTGGGCGCAAAACGGGTATTGTGGTTCTTTGGTGATGCTAAATCCGCAATGCACAATGCATCATACTTACAATACAAACTACTTACCTCTGTATTGCATCTATTGGCAAAGTACAGGGAAGTGACAGCAGAGCAACATGCAATCATTCAGGTTGAACAAACGATAACCAACCAATTTATAGTTTCATATGTGCCTTCCCTATTATTTTCTTACTATTGTCAATTCACAAAAGAGCCGTAAACGTTGCGTTCGCGTTCTAAGAATCCATTTGTATTATAGTCACAAAAAATTGGGTTCTTTTTAATTGAATAATAGCCATCGCTTTTGACATAACGCTAGATGTAATGCCACATGTAAAAAGTTTTCCAATTAATTTAAACGATATCTTTCAATGAGATTGTTGAAATGACAGGATTGAATCTGTAGTTTTGTCTCAGTTGCTTTGTTAATTTTAGTCTTACATCATTATTCCACATAATTAGAAACAATTTTTGTATGCAAATGTTTTAAATTATTTAATATATTTGAATGAGTGAAAAGGTGGCCTTAGAGAGTTTTTATGAGAAAAAAATAATTTCTTGACGATGAACTGCAATTGGAATAGTTAGATTTAGAGAAGAGTGCATAGAGTACAATAAAGAGCGAGTAGCATGTGCCTGTTTTTATCAGAGACACGTACTTCAGTTTATTTACTATTTGAAGAGTGACGATGAGTAGGCACTCTATTTATATCTCTTCAAGCCTAATATTAACTACTAATGGCTCTTCGCACAAAGCTAACTGACTATTAATAGAGTCTTTAGCGCATAGGACGATCCCTATCGATGTACTCTATAGCTCAAGAAAAATGCACATTAAAATGCACTATATTTGCTTGGGAAGGAATAGAGTGAGAGTAAATCGTGCATTCGTGCATAAATACTTTTGTGTAAACGTATTTACTCCAAGTACACTGCTCCTTGCATCACACAATGCACCGTTGTGGCTTTCCATTTAAACTTCTTTCCATTTCACCACCGTTTCATTATATTTAGAACGGCAATTTATAGCCAGAAAGCAAAGTAGACCAATGTCAATTATTTATTCGGTTTCTAACCTTCAAATCCATTTCGACACTTCCTCATTTTTTATTAAATAAACATAGTAAAAACTCTGATTTATTGATTTAAGAATCCTGCATTTTGTCTACTGCAGTATAAGGTAAATATAAGTTAATATATACGTAGACCGTGGGGCAATAAGCTAACTAAATAGATACAATAATTATTCCTTCACATTTTTTGACGATAAATGCATAGAAATATCCTCATAATTTATACCAATTTAATATATTTTTTATTTCTTTGAACAAATATTATTTTCTGTTTAAGAATTCAGGCAAAATGTTTAAAATCTTTATTGATATAGTGAAAATACTTACGTAATTCTTCTCTTTTGCGGTATAGAAAACTTGCCATTAAATGCAATGTAACACGTTTCACAAGTGGACAAACTGTAGGGAATGTTTCTCCTTGCTAAACAATTTTGAATTCTAAGGGGTTTTTGGCAAAAACCGGAATGGTTGTGTAAATAAATAATATAACGTGTGTAAGAGAATTGTGTAAATTCTCAGAAATGTTTTCAGAAACTCTTCTGATATGTCACGGACGTTTCCTTCAGTGACACAGGAGCAATGAATGTAGAATTTGATTTATAGATTTTTGTGGCTATGTATACGGTAGTAGACGGTGAGGAGAAACCGTAACTCTGTCTGTCTCTGTTCCAATAGTCCAGTGTGTAATGTGGCCGTTGAATAAAAATACAATGCAGTAAATGTGCAATGCAAGGGCAACTGCCTGGGAAGTGGGAAGTATATAGTTCAGGCTCTGCAGCTTGCTCCTTCCTTGTGGATTCCCCCTCCGTCGACGTCGACTTCGGCTGTGCGGATATTTTCTTTTCACTTTCTCCTTTTATTGATTTTCTGGCTCTCTGTCACATAATATGGCTACTTCTGCAGCAGCTCCAGTTATGATCTCTCACGGTTACTCAGGCAGGATGGCACGAGTCTATTTATCTATTTTTACCACCGTGTGCCTATCAATAAAAATCTCAGGCGGATAGCACTTTCCTTTTCTAATGTATTTTTTTCTTTCGTCCGAGATTGTAAATATTTTAGCCTTTTCTCTTGCAGAATCCAAAATGAGAATGAAAAGTAAGAGAATAAATTATACGATGCCCTGAGTTGAGATTGATTGAGTCTCTCTCTCTCTCTTAAATGCACGACTATATTATAAAATGAAGAGGAGTGAGGATGACGATGAAGGACAGAAAGGAGCAGAGCATAAAGAGCTAATAAACCGAAGCCAGACAGACAACTGCTACTAACTGATCCGGCAGCTAGATAGAGGAAACTAAATTCTTGACACCGTTGTAGATCGCAGGCAGACGACACCAAATATAAACAAGAGCAGTGGATGTTACGGCTTCCGTTCCTTGGCTTCACTTTCAAACAAAAGAAAGGATATGCATCCTCCCTTAAACATATTAAATTTATTCCTATTCAACAATCTTTTAACGTATTTCTAGTGGTTTACAAAACAGAAAGTCATTGCAATCAAAAGAATTCTGTCTTGATTATTGTCTAAAATTTCATGCAACAAATTTTGCACTTATTTACGACTCTGCTTCTGTCATGCTATTGGAGTGCATAATTGTGTTAAATGTGCATATAAACTTCGTTATTATCAGAGCTGAGATATGTATGTACTCATTTTTCCAAAATATGTATGTAAATATGTACCAAAAATCGCCAAAATATGTAC
>JAAAYG020051027.1:3576-14578 GCA_009936455.2 Tomocerus minor
TCACTTCGACCTACCTAATTATTGCGTTTTCTTGGTTTGGAAATCATTTCTAACAAGGTAATCTTCCAGTTTGTATAAATTGGGTTAAATTTTTGGGCTGATTCTTATATAAATTGTCATTGATGCATATATCATTTGTGTTGATAGTTGAGACGGTTATGCTCTTATAATAATGTAAACGCTGTTTCCCTGAGCGATGTTTATTTTATGTGATCACATTATTAACTGAAACGTGTTCAAAGAGCACTGCATTTACAACAAATGTACTTGAATATGTACATGGGAATGAAATGGAATTCATAAATAAATAATTTTGGCACAATAATGTTTCCTTGCCTAATAATCGATGCATTAGCCAATTCCTTCATGCTTTAAAAATTTAATCAATTTTAAAATTTGTAAACGTCCTGGATGGAGGCTTTGCTGTAAAATAAATTCTGTAATTTGAAATGTGACGAAATGACAAGCTAAGGAAAATAATGTTTGTCAGAAGAACATTATCGTTACATGTAGATATTTATTAATGAAGCACCAGTGTACATGGAATGCTAAATAGTTTAAGGTTGGATTTTTTTAGAATGCGCTGTAATTTAGCACAACGTGCCAAGTTCTCACGGAGTAGTAAACACCATGCAGTGTAAGAAAATAGGCATGACACATCAAGTATAATTATGGAGAATGTATGAAAAACACTTAAAGATTTGCTTTATGATGTTTGTTAGTGAGTATGATAATAATAATATGATAATAACTTGAGAGTATTGTAATTGCGTATGATTTTCTGTGAGGTAAAGCATGAAATGATGCTCTCATTGTACTATTGCTTTACAGAGTTATTATTTAATGCAGGTTGGCAGTTAATTGCATCAATAAGTATTTGCACAATTTTTAGTGATATTATGGCGATTAAGGCAAGTCGAGTCTGATAGTAAATCTAATTATGTATCTCGCAGGTAGACACATAAAACGTTGTAATTCCCAACAGGAGAACGTTACTGTGTATCCTTCTCTCTCTCTCTCTCACCAAACAAATGTAGGTGTTATTGTGCTAAGCAAATGTTTTATCGTCAGTTGTGGTTGTGTAGCTCAACTGATTTAGAATGTGGAGTAGAAGCGTACCTATGTGTCTCATTGTCAGTCAATGCTTCATGCAATAACGGTATATCCTACAGACGGAAATCTTACGTAGATTCATATACCTTGGTTTGGCTGCCTCTGCCCTGCCGTAGGACTTTTATTTAACCACACTCTGTACATTAGTCGAAGAGTTTACCTTCGCACGCAAAACATAACTAAGTTGTATTTGGTAGGGAGTAGGCCGGTATTAGCTGCCTAGCTGTGTAACAACATTAACCTAGCTATGTGGATGTTAATGCAGGATTTGCAGTTGTATTGTGGTGTGCAAGTTTATGTAGATAGTAGTCAGTGTAAGGTTTTTATGAGTTGTTTCTTAGTTGTGCCGTACGTACATACGTAGCCCCTGAGACTATTGTCACTCATCACATCACCGTGTCTCTGTGCACGGTACAGAAGCCCTAAAGCCATCGTGCATCCCAAACAAGCACATTCATTGCAGTCAATATTGGGACACAGCCACATGACCATCGTCAGCCTTCTCCCTTTTTATACACTTTTACACAGTTTTTAGCAAATAACTTTTAGCGACTCTTGTGCTTGTGCTCCTCCAGATTAGTCTCCTTCCGTTCAATCACAGCACAACATATCTCACATGAAAATAAAATTTAGCAGATCATTTACTGACCATTCCTTAATTGGTGCCCAGATAATTCTCTGACTTTTTCTCTTCTGACATGGATATAAACTTTTTTTAAGTGGGAAAAGTATATTCCCTAAATATTATTTACTATACAGATGCTAACGCATTTAATTTACTGATATAGTTGTGAAGAGTTTCTCATGCATTTGTTTTTAGTGCCGTGATCAGCGTTATAGTTTTTTCTCTTAAGATTTTCCTCCAGTTCCTCATAAACTGAAAAGAAGAAGGTGACATTCGCCAGAAGCTCATTAGGTTTGTTCTTTTTATTACTGATTCACAATTATTGATTTCTCTGGAACTGGGACGTACTCTTAAGAAATTGAACTGCAGAACAAGGGATAGCGTGTGGCTTGATCACAGTTTTTCTAGTCACACAGAACACCCTTTGTTATATCTTTATGTTCTACTATAGCACACACTGAACTGGAACTGGACACTATTATTATGTAGCATAGTGAGTGGCTAATGTCGTCTACTTAGATTACTCATACATACCACTATTTATAATACTGGTGGGTCCCTCGATATACCTATATGCTTCCTCTGCCTTTGCATTCGTATTAAATCATAGCTCCGGAGGATATTATTGTTGTTCTTTCAAGTGTGGGGCTAGAAGTTTAGAGTAGGTGTGTAAATACAAGGACACATCAGTGCAAATATTCTAAGGAGTCTCATTCGGTTCGATATTCCAAGTCATGTGTAGCTGGACTTGGCACTCAATGGCAATGGATTAACGTCAGGAAGGTCGAATTAGCTAATATTATTATTAGTGTTTATCAGCTAGTAAAGGAGTTGAGAATAGGGAATGAATTATACATGCAGTATATATATTATTGTAGCACAACTTTGTATACTATCCGTAGTAGTAACGGATAATATTATAAAGAAGTATAGGAGGAACTAGGTATATGCGAGAGATTTCCTGAATTTTCACAACCAAATCTTTTCAACCGGGGGTAGTGACGCTTTACAACCAAAGAGTGAAACTTAAAACTTTATAACTACATATGGAAATACCGTGCACTATATTTATGTGGACTCATTAATCGTAGTGTCTATATTCTATATGCATAGATAGGGAATGCAATAGTATATTTCACATTTGCTGCATACTTTTTAGTTAGAGCATGATTAGAGCACACAGTACGTTCGAAATATGCACAAATAAATAATAGTACAAGTTACAAATGTGATGTAGATTGATTTGTGCATAATAAAAGGTAGATCGATGTTAATTATTTTATATTCAGCATATATTATATAGAAAAGCATATAGAAAAACAGTTTCCATTGTTTTTCTGAGTTTGTCATCAACATATCTGTAATTCGAGTGTGGAGCCTTCAACTGAAATGAATCGATGTGAGTTAATTTTTGACTCCAGTAAACCACTTTTGATCTTAGACGATCCATTATTTTCCAAAACTTTTGGTGACAACATCGAGAAATATACAGCATAATATAAGATTCTACTGCATTCCCCATTTTACATTACATTGTCATCTATTTGCATATAGATACTGCGATTGAACATGTTACATTTTAGTCTTTACCCCATGAATATAATGCAATGTAGTTTTAAAGCTTCATTCTCTGGTTGTAAAGTTTCACTTTCTGGTTGTGAAGCTTCACTACCTCCAGTTGTAAAGATTTGGTTGTGAATATTCCATAAAACATAAGTGAGACTTCATGCCGTTTGGTTCGTGCCTTATTATTATTATGGCATGAAATAAATTCTGAGCTCATTACGCGTTTAAATAAGCTAAGGGTTAACGAATCTGAAGATTCCTTTTTTTATTTAATTCGAATATAAACTACTTGAGAGTGCATTCATTTCCAAGGCTTTACTTTAGTTTCATGACAAGCTAAACTTATTCTCAATGAAAAGAATGCTATCAAACAGTGGATCAATTGCTCGAGAAAAGTTATCACTGTTCCACTAACTTTTCACATAAATTTATTTATAATCGGTCTTCAGTGTCATTATTTCGCTATCTGTGAAACTGACCTATTAAAAAATATTGCAAGAGTGCAAGTTTACATGATATCCGTATCAATACGCGGGTTATACGTGGTTCTTTGTTGTATTGATGCTAAAAACGGCGCGGCGGGATATTGTTTGACATACCAAGTTGATAAAAGTATCTTTCTACATTAACCAAATTTTGGCGGAGTTCGTAGTACTTAAAGTCCTAAATATAAAAGCAGTAGCAAGTGAAAATTAGTTAAAAATTAATACTCCGTAGGTACTTTAGCAACGAAATAGTAAATTATTTCTTCATTTCCCAAACATGGGCGATCATAATTGGATGGAGTGCAGATTAAACTCAATAACGTAGTATAGTAGTACTAGACAAAGGAATAAATAGAAATGATGTACAAAATGTTATTTCATCTCATACTGCTTGTAAGTATATCATGTCAAGCATGTTGCAATTATGCTACGCTTCAACAATAATTGATCTATAGTCCAAAATACAGTAGGATTTTACAAACTAATTTTATTAGTTTAGTAAGAGTGCTTTCCAACTTTATGTTATTATAGATTTTCCAGGATTATGACGCATAGGGGAAAGACTAGAAAGACTACTCTTATTATTTCCATGCATTTCAATTTCTTTGACATAGTCGAATTTAATTATTAATGAGGATTTCTGATGTAGCTCAAGTTTATACAATGAATTTGTAGAAGATTCAAGGTCAGATTGTGAAAATTGTTAGCAATACTCTTCGTCAAATGTATGGGAGTCGTAATATTTCAGTGAACTTGATACTTTGATACATCTACCTCCCGTACAAGTAATAACAATTTATTTCGGTTTGCGTGGAGCTATACAACAGTATTTGCAATTTTTTTGTGTAGCATTATATCATTTGTAGTATAATTACCAGGCAATGACTTAATATGTGAAACGGATTTTCCATTTAGGTTTAAATATTCAGGATTTCCTTATTGTCAATCAAACACGTGTATGATGTTAAAGGATTACGTCAGATTTCTTAAATTCTTGGAACCTTCATTAGATATAATAATCAGATACTTCGTAGAGTTGTGGCCAGTCGGTGAGATTGAAAATCTCATATTTTCATGAAGGCTATATCTTCATACCTTGGATAAATCATGGACAAAAGTACCTTCATTGGATTTGTATCATAATTGCATTTAGAGTTACGCAACTTGGTAAACGGCTGTTTTCGTGAGCATTATATAATTTTTGCATGGCTAGCAATCGGTTAAATTGAGTGCATTGAAATAAACCGAAGCCCTCATAAATAGTAAGCGGATGCAGAACTTGGAGAATTCCGTCTAATGTAACCTATCAGTTCATGGTCGCGTTAAAAATTCGTCGTCAGAATTTCGAAGGGCAAATGATTTCTGGGGTTTAGCCAAATTCCCAATCCTTATTTCTTATCGGAAATTGTAGTCAGGACGAGGAAGAGGATTCAGATGATGGCAGAACGGGGATAGTTAATGATTGCTCCATGCTTACACTGATTTCTGATTACCAAGATAAAAAGAATGAAGAAATTTGGCATAAACATCGTGGATAGCGATAGCATTTGTTGTCAGTGTGTTTGCTCCGGTTTCAGTTTTAGCATGCAAACTGACTTTAGCTATGGCTGTCTGCAGCTTCTCTAAAGTTAAAGTTGCAATGATAGCAGAAATAAGTAAGTGGGTAGAAAACAGAAAACAACCTATAGCGCTTATATTCACGGAACCTTTTAAAACATCTTTTCAGGAATTTAAGTCGACAACTAGTTCAGATAAGCAGATATTTCTGTGGATTGTCTAAATTTAGTCGCTGTAACTCAAATGAACTGTAATTATTAGACTATAAAATGTCATAAGTTATCCAATTGCTAATTGTAAAGAAGTAGTCTTAATTTAGGCTGGCAGCGTCCGGTTAAATACACCCTTATTCTATGGAAACCTTTTATCATTCTCAGTTTAAAAAAATGAACAGTCAGAAAATGACAAAGAATAATGTTATTTCTTAGAAAATTTTGTACAAAAACTTCCCATTACAGTTCAAGTGCGGAGAAATACTGACGAAGTATATTGGAGAATTGGCACATGAAAAAGCATGCCTAGAAATCGACGACCAACGTGTGTTTGTATCGACCAAAGGTGGAAGTACGAAACAAGGCCACCAAATCACCGCTCATAAATTATTCACATTTCTAACCTGTTAACGCACGATCACAATCCGATAATTTTCTGAATCAAGGCTAAGTTAGCCCTGATCGCATAGCATAATATGCTTATGTGCATAATCTACTTATTACTGTGTCATTTCTGGCAACCCCTAAATGTAATGGACAGTGGTAATAACAGCCTGCACATATAAAATGAATTAACATTGTGTTCTTCCTAGTCGCGATTTACATTTTACATTCCGAAGATCAAAGCTATGCATGTCTTTTTTACTATTCGTGTCTTTGACTGGACTCTATCTAATGGAGTCTAACAGACAGTTTAATTATTCTTGTACCATGGCATTGCACGGTTTCAGACATTTATAATCATTATATCAATTTTTTGCCGATTGAGATTAAAACTATTGATAGCAATTATGACTGGAAGTAAAGGTTGGTAATTCTGTGCTATAATAGTTATACATTTAGAGTATTTATCGAAGTGAAAAGTAGTTTTCGTAGTAAATAGCAAAATTTTGATGAGTATCTATGAGAAAAATTCTAAATTTTTGGATTATAAGCGGAAAATGATGAAGAACAAGATAAATAAAAATATTGGTGACTAGACGTCATAATTACTTTCGAAGAGGTTGAAGACACACTATGTGGTTTTCTCCTTCGTCTTCAATTTGTTTGTTGTAACAATATGGGTACCTACAGCTGATATTAAAAATGATTAAGGGTTCTGTCAGCTAAGGGCATATGTCACATCAACACAACACATTATGACGAGATGGCGTCTAAGGCGAAGGAAGATGTATCTAAGGAGTCTTGGGAGAAAGTCTCATCTATTGCTGTTTCAGTTGATTGGATGGAATGAGAAAAGTAATAAGTCTAGTAGGTAGTCCGTAAAAACCTATCGCAGTGACATTTGATCCAATGATATTTCAAGAAATCCAATATTTCTAGACGTCATGCTGGAATTGCCAGTTTGGCGAATGAAATTCAGTGCCGGCATTGAAAAATAGAGCAAACGATTTCCAGACAAGTGCGTTGAAAGCAAACGCTTTACTGATATATTATGGATGTGCGCATAATGCAATGCATTACTCTTCTTTTACCTTATTTTCTACTGTTTACTTTGGGCTACAAAGACTTCACTACATGGCGAGAGGAATGTCAGATTGAGTTCAGACAACCGAAACATAACAAAATCTATTATTAGTTGTCCTCCACTCAGACATCCACGGCATATAGGCATAGCGCAGGCATAGCACATGGCAATGAGTAGAGACTTCAGACTCCAGCACTCCGTTTACCCGAAAAGCTCCTTTTGACAAGTTACACTAACATGTGTACACAGTCAGTCACATTGCTTTTATAAAGAAAATTTCTCGCAGTTAAACACTTCACTGCTTTTTTACTGCCAAATAAAATCTCTGAATTTTATGTTGCCATAATATTATCTCCATAGGCATGGTGTTTAACCTCCAGCCCCGTAGCACCATTTCCGACAAAGATCAAAATATACTCAATCCCTCCGCTCTTCAAACCTTCAGCTTCACCTGCTATCCAATTTTGCCGATTCAGACATTCCTGGCAATCATTTTCAGTGGTTAATTTTATTATTCGTAAATGACACTGCAAATCAGAGCTATGTTAATAGCATGGCTCCTCATTTTATAATTTATCTCACTTTAATATCAATAGGCAAGCTCATTATTTATGGCCAACGCACACACACACAGGTAAAATAACCCGGCTCTAGACCCAATCGCAACAACACTGTGTATTTATACCGCTTTTTATGCTCTAACTTTAATATGCTTAATATTATAGAATTCCTAAGAACATTTGCATTTATATTGAGCTCTTTAACGATAAGTTGGGAATAATACTCTACCAATTAATCTACTGAAGGAATATTTACGAAGATGTAGGGTTTATGGGAAGAAAAAAATCCTTTCTATACTGTTTTGATGAAATTTTTTTCAAATAAATATAAGTTAAAATAATGTGTTGTTAAAATCCATCATCAGAAACTTTATGGTGACATCACATGTTGTCCGATTTATTTTCTACTAATAATAAATGACTACACAGTGTTCATAAACTGGGAAAATAATGAAACGAGGTACTACTAGTAAATACAGTTAGGTACTTAATTATAGTTCTACATATAATTTATACCAAATTATGAAAATAAGTGGGCATAATTATTAGTGCCGCATCGTGAAAGTATCCTTCTTGCAATTGGGATGGTTTATGTAATATTGTGGATTGAATAAGAACAGAAGCAGGTAGTTTTCCAGTAGCTTTAAAGAACATTCCTACTTTCTCAGGGCGTAGGTTTATAAATATTTTTTTGTTTTAAAAAGGCTCTGTCTATATAATTCTCATACTTGCTTGAAGTCGGATGGAATGTAGTAGAACTAGCAATTATGAAAATCTATCCATCAAATTATCAATATAAAAGAAAATGAATAATTAAAATGCATTAACTGTCGCTTGAAGTAGCTATGACTATAAAAGGAAACATTCTAACATAGTGCAGTCTTAAATATAAATGTCCCTTCTTTTCGGGTTGTAAAAAAGGATGGGATGTGCATTATGTTGCAACTGCTAGTGAACCCGTGCTCGCAGCCGACTATTTGCACAAAAGTTATAAAAGTCAGGGCATTGGCGAAATGTAATAGTAATGATAATGGCTCTCCGTAACAGAAATAGGCATTTATTGTCGGATCCTTTTTACTTATTCCTAACCCAGGAGCAGTACATTTACAGACACTGTACATTCATTTTTTCTGTAACAATGATATGGACAAATCCTGCAATTGAATGCACAATTACCGTATGTGACCAACTGCAAATTACATAATCATCTCAAGTTATTTTATTCCAATGCTACATAAAAATAACTTTTTTGGGAATGGGCGGTCTTCAGGGCGGTTTTTATGACAATGGTATTCATATTATTGAATACTATCCCTTACCAAGTGTAAGCATAGCTGCCCTAGCCAAACCCTAAAAATTTCTTACAATATATAATTACTAACAATTGCAGGTGTGCCAATCTGCACAATAGACAATAAGGAAGATAAAAATTATCACGTTTCATCATAGCATTGAGACAAATGTAGTGACATGATATTTTCCATATGTACCTACTGCTAATTTTTAAAGTTTCTTTAGTAGTAAACTCAAAATTCTACTCATTTTACAAATAAAGTCCTCAAAACTGAAAATGGGTTAGAATTTGGGGGCATTTAGGTAACTACTGGCATAATATTCTGTTTTTATGTTGTGTGTGAGCAAATGGAAATGTCCACTTTTGAATGTTATAATTCTGTGCATAGTTAGTAAGTAATTTTGGATTAATATGACTGCATGTGAGTAGATAATACGGATATCTATACAGAGATTAGTAGTAGAGGAATAAAGAGAGTTTACCCGATAGTCAGAAAGGAATTGGCTGTAGAAAGTATTTCGTGTCTACGAGAAGTAGTAGAGGCGTATGTGGCATGAAATGCATAAGTAGTGAGGATAGTGCGGTAGATAGTAATGTGTTTTGATAGGAAGTCTTAAGAAGTGAGCCAGCTCATTAGAAAGGAGAAGAGCTCGGATTCTCAGCTCACTCCTTAGCGAATTCATTGGTTGTAGCTGTAGAGTAGAGTGGAGTGTAGATGGTAATGTTCTTGTTCATGTCACATTGTGCCGGGCGGGACTATATCTCCATAGAAGCTTACTGAAGATGCCCACACAACAATGCATTAATAGGGCAGAACGTGGAACAGACAGAAAATAATGTTTATGTGTGTCAATTGCTTCTTCTGTTCTCTCTTCATTCTATCTTCATTGTTATTCTATTCCATTGCACATTCCATTTCATTACTTGCTTACATTAGCCACATTATGCTGCATTGCCATGCATTACATTACTTTGCATTCCAACATTATTTCGCATTATGCATGTACTTAGTCTTCGAGCAGTTTTAACCAAAGCAACATTATTATCTTATGTACACACATTTTCAAATCATAGATATACCCGAACATATCTTTCATCCCCTCTCCTATTCTCCCTCACAACTCAGCCAATATCCTTCTAATGTACTCACATATATTGAAATAGGAACCTAATAACGATTACACACATTTTAATATATATAGCTCTAGCCCATTTCTTCCTCACAATAATGCTAGCCATTGTTTTTCACTAGCCAAAGCCAAGCAATAGTCATTTGCATGATTTCAAGAGCATGCATCTTTCTAGAGTCCCATCCTACAGACAACGCAAGCAACGTCACAACTTGTGAGAAAGTGTGAAGCCAGTTAGATGCGTAAATGCTGCATGCCAGACAAAGAGGTGACATTGAAATTAATTGTGGGGGAAACATGTGTTGAAAAAGTTATATTTATATCAGTGTTAACCCTAAATATGGACATAAACAATTGGCAACAAGCTCCATATGGCAAAATAACTAATGCATAATGAAGTTAATGATATAATTAAATACTTCTAACTGCCACGGCGCCCTAACTAATAAAATCTACGAAACACAACGGCTAATTCAGCAAAAAGAAGCCATTGTGCAGAACGCTCCACGTGTACACTTTCCACTACATTTTCCCAATGTAATTTTCCCTGGATTAATTCTGAGTAAGTAGGTAACGAGAAAGTAAAGCACCCGCCCACAGCACTCCGACGTTTTCCTTCCAGACCTACATCCTTCTTACTTTCCCATAGTGCTGCACTACGCAATTCATATTTCCCCTTTTATTGGTTGAGGCCTGAATAAATCCATTTCTATCTTTTCCTTTCATTTTCTTTGTCTCCTACATCAATGATATTTGTATTTACTCATTTGTATGATTTCTATTATTAGAATTTCCCAGGAAGAAAGTAATTACTTGCAAAGTAAACCTTATAACAGTTCTTCGTATGTACGTAATAACTTACAAAAGTCATTATATAACTGTTTTAAAAACAAAAATATTACAAAGACTTCGGTAGAGATTCTAGAAATAATAATATCAAATATTAGAAAAAGCATGAAACTAAACACCACCGGCCATACTCAACTACCTAC
>JAAAYG020051027.1:18986-30829 GCA_009936455.2 Tomocerus minor
TCTCATTTCTCGTTTACTCAAGTCAACCTTAAGTAGGTAGCTTGGATTTTACGATGCGGCCTTCTTTCATTTAACGTCCCGGCCAAACACGCAATAATGGTGTAAGATCATTATCTAATTTATACATGATAAATAGTAAACCGAAAATTCCTTCTACTTTCTTCATGGGAAAATTGTTTTGCTGGTGAAAGTATAATTGCACTGACTACTAAAAATAAAACGCGTTAACTTAATTGCAAGGAATGATATGTAGGAACTTAGAAAAATTACTTAAAACTATATTTCTTATGGTGTCGCTGTATTAATTTCACTTTCAGGGGCCTCGAGAGACAAATTATGTACTTTAAAAAAGTATTTTAATGTATTACGTGCGGTAGCGTTCAGATAGTGATGTTATATGGAATGCTGTGTATCTGTATACATACCTATCTAAAACAAAACAGGAAGTTTCGTGGCAAGAATAATGAACGAATAATTTTTTATAATGAATTTTCCTGGCTGTAAAACGATTTGCAAGGCTCTTATTGTGAAAGTCGTTGATAGCTGCCTAGGCAATGTCAAAATTTGTTGCCCTTATTTTAATGGGATGTATTGGTACAAAGTATTTACGCGCAATATGTATTATTCAACTAGATATTCTCTCATTTACAGACAGTAAGCATCTTCCACAATAAGAAAATGTCTAGAATAAAAAATAATGAATGCCAAAGCTAAGATTTCTGAAATGTGCGCATAAATTACATATTTTCTTAATTTTCTTTAATAATCCCTACTTTAAGCTCTTGCTAGTTAGGCTTTCAAAAGGAGAAATTCTTAGTTTTGAACTAAAAAGCATGACAATAAAAATACTTCGTCATTCATCAGTAACTCCAATATTTTTCTGTGGACTGCGTAGATTGCATAGAATATTCCAAAAATAGCTTCATTAGCTGTTTGAAATGAAAACATGGAATAATCTGTAAAAGGATGCTTTTCGTTTTCTGGACAACAAGAGAGAATTATTAATCTCTATGATAACCACTAATGAAGTAAATAATAATTGGCATATATCCATTAGACAACCTTTGAATTTTGTACAATTATTGTGCTTTGTTACCTTCTGTAATAAGAATCCTTTTAAATAATATTAACTATGTTATATGTCTTATGTCCATTAATATTTAGCTACCTGCGTAAGCAGTTGCTATACTGATGATATGCTCATATGCTATTCGCCATTTCGCCATGCAGAAATAGTGCAAAAACATAATACTAAGCCTCACATGTGGACAGTGGCAGTCTCAGTTTCGTTCTAAGAATATTAGGCTCGCGTAGCAGGCTCGATAGGTACACAATGTTGCAACAACTTCTGGTTGAAGGTAGATGGTGGTGAGATGGGTGAAAGTCGGCTTACGACTCTAGTAACTGACTGTTCTATGCAAAACTCAAAATGCTTTCTCCAGAACTACTGTCTACTTTTTTCTTGTTCATTCAAGCTGGATTGAATAAGATTTAAAATGTGAAACTCGTGTTGGCCGTTGTCATGTCTGTACTATTCGTGATTAGTAGTAATTCTTGTTTGGAATGGTGAATGAAATTACTAATTAGAATCCAAGTCTTATTTTAAATGCTAGGAATCTAAATGATAATGACGGGATTACTTTTACATAAAATAACATTACATAACAAACTCTTTAGAAATAAAGAAAGGAGAAGGAGCAAATGCTGTCTGCAAAGTTTTATAATTTGAATATTTACATGAAGCAATTACTTAAATGCGTTGATTTTAGCAGAAACGGATTTGATATAAAATAAATCTCTGCTAAAATGAGCTAGGATCACATGTAGGGATTTAAAAGTTGATGGAAATATATTTTTGTCGTGGTTCAATAAGTTTGGATTTGTATTTTTGCTATGTTAGAGTTGTTATATAATAGTGCTGCTACTAAGAAATCAGTAATTATACTTGGAGCCGGGAGAGTTGAGTTATATAACTCTGCGAGAGCATCAGCGTAGCTCGTGTGATGAGAGAGAAAGTTGTAAAAGGAAGCGTTTTGAATAGAGCAGAGAAAGTAGCTGATGATTTTAGATATTGTTGATTTGGATGAATAGAGTGTAGCATCTTCAGAGTCTACTGCGTAGTTGTTGTGAGACGTAGGTGTATTTAAATATAATGTCGACAGAAATAGAGATATATTATAAGTGTGCTGTGTGTGTTATGTATGTAAGTAGCGTATCCCATTCAATTCTGTCC
This sequence comes from Tomocerus minor, assembly GCA_009936455.2. NCBI lineage: Eukaryota > Metazoa > Arthropoda > Collembola > Entomobryomorpha > Tomoceridae > Tomocerus > Tomocerus minor. The sequence goes on from JAAAYG020051027.1 coordinate 21,220, forward strand.
TGCTCCTCGGCTTGCTGGGCGGAATGGTAATAAGTAATGGCTAAGGGAAGACTATCTGCAGAATAACATTGTACTCTTGGTTGGTTTATTGGTTTGACTGACTTTGTCTCAACTCTAAGGAGATATTTGCATATTACATTAAAGTTGCAATAAGTAAATCTAGGTTAGCGTCCTTTGACATGGGAATAAATATGGACATGTTTATACTATGAAATGTTGAGCAGATGAAGCAAAATGGAGCATCCATCCACTGAATCACTAAATCTCAAATAGATGCAGTCGCTATACTACCTCAGACAAAGAATGAAATTACAGACTACACTCCACAATACTATAAATACAATCATGCATACAAATATCCACCACACAATAACTAACAAGTGAATTTTTCAATGTAGTCAAATAGAGTTGGAATAAGTAGGCTAACACCGCACCGTCCGCATTCTCTACTCTTCTTCCTTCTTCTTAGACAAATTATACAGTTCTCTTCCCTTCACCACGCCGCCCTTCCTTCCTTCTCAACTTTTCTTTCCCAACCTTTTGAATTTCAAAAGGTTGACAAAAAGGAAATGTTTGTTCCCAATACTCAGATACGTAGCAAATTGTAATTCGTTAACAGTAGCCAATAATTTCATTTTCCTTGGGGACTTTCATTCCTTATGGAATATGTATTTCACGGGTTGCCAACGTGCTCCACGAGCTTTGTACAACAACGACACAGTACATCATTTGATTCATCTCTTCATTTTATTCTCTCCAACCTAAAAATTTATTTGATTATCTGTTTGTCTTGAAAATTAAGTTGCATTCAATATCTTTTGACTCTCCTCTCCAATTTCCCAACTATCCCTTTAATTTACATTTGTGAGTGAATGCTTTTAATTTCGAATCGACTTTTGATTAATGCAAAGAGAATTATGGTACATTGAGAATAAGTGTGACGCGCTTCAACAAAATCTCTTTTGTGTACCAATCTTTTTATTATGAAAATTGTATGCATGATAAAACGTCAATTTGAGACAAATTTAATTTATATGATATGATATGCTATAATCTCTGACGTCTTTCTAGCAACTCATTTCAGAACAAAAATACTGGATAGGAAAAATGAAGAATGAATATTGCTTCGGTATTTTTAAAATTTGGCTTCCAAAAAAACGCTCCATTAGGAAATCGATGTGGATGTTTCGATATTAGAGACTATTGTTATTTTTGATTTTCCATTAGCCGCAGAAGTATGAGAAACAGTGGAGAAAAATGGTGACGAGCTAGGGGCATAGATAGGTCTGCTAAGATTTCTGCAATGCAGTCGAGTATTTACTCTAAAGTAATTGCCTTTTATTCCTCTGCATGCACATTAACATAAACTGCACACATACTAACGCACTACCGCAGAAAGCCACTAACCTCATTTTAAAGGTAAATTCACTCCTTTTACTTTTGCCACTGTACTTTGTGAGCCATAATGGTTTTGTGTGGGGAGCTTATTCTGTTCTACGCTAGTTAACTATAACTGAAATGAGAGAAATTAAAACATTAACTTACGTAGTGCTATCGGTTTGAAATAGAAGTCCCCTAAAAATAGACTTAATATTGTAAAATGCTTCGCAGTTTATTTCTAAGTAGGGATATTTAGTGTTCGTGAAATTGTTAGGGAATGAGAATGGAGGATGCATTGGCATATACAGTACTTACCTTTCGTGGTAGTGAATAGAAAAATGATGCATTTGAGTGCGGCTTCATTTAAATGGGTACACATTAGCTAATGGGATATAAATATAACTGTTTTTGCTAATTGTATGGTGATAGGCGGTCGGTTGTGCAATCAGTTGTGACAGATTTTGCATAAAATGGTTGAATTTCCAAGTCGTAGTAATTTTGGATGAGTGTAAATAGTAATTGTAGCGGGGATATTATGTACTTATTAAAATGCAGAGTAGAGCGAGTGGGTAAAATTGTATTCTAGCAGGATATTCAGTGAGGGCTCTAGGTCCCTAGTTTTCAAATTGGATTCCAGTGTGTGGCGTTTTATAAGTTGACTGTTGGAGCATGCGGAAGTCTGTATTTGGGTTAAATTTCTTCTCTGTGAGTATTCTCTATGTAATTTAAATGAACTGCTGAAGTGTAATTTGGTTTCCAATTTATAACTCACATCAGTTTCATTTCCCCGGCCCGCTCTGCCCAATCATTTCCTTAGCTCTCCCCAAAATGCCTGTAATATATGTAGGAACGCAGGGCATGAAATGGGAAATAATCATTGAATGACTTTGTCTCGTTTACCAACATCGTTAGTTTTATATAAATAAGTAGATTAAAACTGCATTATCAGTTCACATTTGCTCTTACAAAGCCACAATCATTAACTTAACCCTCTCTGAGAAAACACGCGCTCATTTCACATAAGCATTAGGGAGGGAAAAGCTGTTCTAGTCTATAAATGGCATGACCAGATCTAATTTACGAATGTATCCTCCTCTTCCAGCTAAATCCGAGCAGTGCCGGCTTAAGCCTATAGCTGAATTACGAACAGCCGTTGCTCGACGACGAAACGTCTAAGGACATTCGACCTGTTAGTAGGATTTTGTAGCTACTCCCACATTCCAAAGTCCTCGTCAAAAACTTTTCGAATTTCAATCCATTGCAAAGCACCGTTGCGTATAAATAGCGAAATCATCTCTAGCTCCACTTAAAAGAGTCCAAAAGGGAATTGAGTGTCTGATAAAGAAAAATATTTCCATCCTTGCTTACTTACTACCCACTTTATTTATTATATAGATATAGTGGATTTCAGTGATGTTATTTTTACTTTTTCCAAGAAAATTTAATAAGGATAAGAACCTTGGAATCCAAGTAAAGAATTAGAAGGATTATAATTATGAAGGCTTAGCATGCGTGCATGTAATTTTTTATTATTGAAAAAACTTTTAAAAACTCCTTTTCATAGACTGAAATCCTCGGGGAGTTGAGAGTATTAGAGTAAAAAAATAATTCTTTGGTTGCGCTTTCATTATTTTAACAAAGGGAAAAAACTGCTAATGAGGTTTAAATGTAGTGCGAGCATTGTTCGGCATGTAGAACTCTTAGTCAACATTTAAGCTGATATTAGAAAACAAAGAGTTCATTTTCTGAAGTTAGGAAGATTCAGGAGAAAGTGAGCCGCTAAGCATGTAGGATGAAGCCAGGCTCTTTGTCCGTGTGGTTTCCTATCCTACTAATAAACAATTGTCTATTGTGTTCATAGTGGGATTAGAAAAAGGCAACAGAAGATAATTAAAAGAGTGAAAGTCTGAGGAAGGAAAGTGAGGGAAAGATCAGAAGCTGAAATGAGGAATAAGGAAATCTCTGGACATTTGAAAGGGGAATCTCTTAATGAGAAGCTATAACTATTTGTTCTGCAGTCATATAACTCGAATGGAGTCAAAAGACTGTGAGAGTGGAAAATGAGAGCTACAAGTACCTGATACTTCCTTATACACTCAAAAAGAGAGCATTATAAGAGATCCTATTCCTTTTCCCAGATACAGCAGAACACAAATCTCCACTCGCTCTCCAATTTTCAACTGCATGTAAATCTCAAGAGCTGTAAATGAAGAGCGACAGGGAGTTATGTAATATTCTCTGCTTATTTTGCGATACTCACTCTTCTCCTCCTCTCAAATCGCAGTCGACGATATTGTTTAACTTTTATCCCTCCAACTTCCATATAAACTTTCAGCAATAAGCTCTAACTACTCGTATGTAGTGCTTGGTGTTCCTTCAGATTAGCTCCAGCTCCCTTCTCCACTCACTCCGTTCTTTCTAATATCCGTAACAAGCCTCTGAATTTAACTTTCTTCCTCCACTCATAATGATCTCCCATTATGCTCCATCCTCCTGCCTCCTATACATTCGATACACTTATTATGTCTTATGAAAAGAATTCCTACTCTCATCTTACTTTCCCATACACACACATCCAATATACAAATACACATCAACCTCAACAAATAAATACAACTTCTCCTTTCAAAATCATCTAGTTTACAAAATATCACAGAATCCCCTATAGATAAACATATAGCAGATCAACCATATTCTGCCAAACACCAATAAGAACTACTAATAATAAATAGTACTCAAGGATGCTAAGTTCAATCTAAGTAAAACACTCCTGCAAACATTTGTATGTAAAAGTACAGGAATATAAAATATTTAATAGTTTGTTAATTTTTAAATTATAGTGTAGCAATAAGTGACACCATTTTTTAATGACACTTTAATTTCCACTTCAATGGAACACAAAATTGAATGCATTATCTCAATTTCATTAGAAGTGGACAGACACACAAAACATTCCGATAAAGTAACTTCCCACTGGGTAATAAAATGTTTTACGCTTAATTTTAAATGAACTTAGGGGAAGTAAATCTATTTGACAAAGCTGAAAATTATTTGATTATTTCCTGGTTGACAATGTTAAAAACTGAGAAGATCCCAACTGTGAACTAAATGCTTGACAAGATTAACTCATGTCCTGACGTTCACTATCAACTGAGCGATAAATCTCCGTGACTGTGTTGTCTCTCTGACCTTTTCAGACACAACGAAGTTGGAAAAGTGTATGCACTTAAATTTTGGCCTTCCACATGGATTATGAATAGGTAGATAATATTTATATTGTACTGTGATAGCTGGAGTTAAAAATAGTTGGTGGCACATGTACAGAGTGCAGAGGCAAGGGAAGGATATATTAGTGGATGGACGGGAGGAGGGAGGGGTAGTCTTGCCAGTAGCCACATAATAATATGCCACCGGATCGGATACCTATTTAGCATAGAACGAAAAGTAACCAGCCATCCGACTTGTGTAGACACGAGGGAATTGAACGTCTTGGAATAGAAAAGTGCAATATTCATGAAAGGTTTTTGCATATTTTATGGCATGGGCCCGTTCCCTCTCTCCGCTCTTCCACTAAACTCTACTCTCTTTTTATATTACGTTACAAACAAAAGTGAGCGACTTTTTACGCTTGGTGCACAACCATCCAACCAAACTTCACTTTAACATTGTTAGCCTTTGTCTACCTCTATTATCTTTCAATTTCACACTATTCTTCTAATTGCAAGCAAATATTTCGTTACAGCCACTGAAAATCCCTTGGAAAATACATGTCGAAAAAATTCTCCTGGCATAATTGGATTTTTGATGGTTTTGCTTGCTATAACTTGGGATTTTATCGTTCTACTTCCGTTCTATAACAAGAGTTGGAACAAATATTAACAAGCCTATCTAAGTTACTCCTTGCTCTCTTTCAACTATTCAACAGCATTACTAAACAGCCTTCAGATATTTATTTTGCTCACAATTGACAAAATCCCTGCAAATCAAAAAAGGTAAAATGATATAAAATCCGTCCAACCTGCTTTCACTCTCATTTTTGTACCTACTAGTTTGTATCAAATAAAAAGCCAAAGAGAAAGTCAGTTATGCCAAAGTTAATCAACAAGTTATTAAGAAAATCAACTATGGCTTTTATTTGAACACAACTTATAATTTTGAGTTAGTTAGACTTTTACTTTTTATTAACAGGCTTACGGAATGCTCTTTCATTAGAAAAAGTTTATGTTTACACGATAGTAAGAAAAATAATCCAGAAAGACTTTTCACCTATATATGTAATATAAAAATTGGGCTCTGACATGGCCATTTTTATATTGTTCCAGGGTTTTCTAATAACAATTTGTGGTTTCTATGAAGGCCTCATATATTTATTGCTCGCTAAGGATGTTTTGAAAATATTGCTATGATATTGTTATTAATGGTGGAATTATGCAGGAACTAACAATAAATAAGTGCCCAGGTGAAGACATACAATGTGGTGATGTAAATAAAAGTGACTGCGTTGTAGTTTGGCATTTCGGAGTATGCCTTCGGCCCATCAAATTACTCAGGCAGCTTCTCGTTCAGTTTATTGCATAAAATTGCGAGAGAACTCTTGGGGTAGAGAATAAATTACTATGCAACTTGCCCACCACTCCCACTCTTAACTCGTAACTACTCCAATTTGTACAACCACTTCACTTTTCATACTTAATACGTTTTAGGCTTTCATCTAAGATGCCGAGATTCACTTGACAGCCGCTCTAAGAATCCATTAGTCAATACGGCTTTCCCGTTTCCTACTTTTATACTTACCTTCCATAGAGCCTCGACGATGCGATAGAAAATATATTAGAGTCCTTATATACACAATTCCACGTAAGCAGGAATTTTAAATTGTGTGGATAGCTATAGAAGCTTATACTTTGTAGCCGTAGTATAATTTTCATTGCGTCACTATAGCATAAAAATATCCTTTAACCTTGCAGCACATAATTTTCAAATCCTTTTTCCTAAATATATCATTTATAATTATAAGTAATGTTGCACACATCAGTTATACATAAGTTGTTTAGTAGCACTTTACTTAGTAACAACTGCTATGAGTGCAGTAGGTTAGAAAATTAAAGGGTCATTAAACTCAGAATCTATTAGACATATCCCCGGGAGTTCCATTTATCAAATCGCATTACTTTATCTGAAATCCCTGAAATAGATTACACCCTTCAAACATCTTTTCATTTCTGCCCACACTTATTAGAGCCACAACCATTTTATTACTGGAAAGGAAGCTGTTCGTTTTTATACCTATTTTCATGTTTTAGACATTAATAAGGGAAGCTACTAAAAATGTCTTCTCTAAATAAATAGATTTAGATTAAATCCTGTTATATACAACTGTATTTCGCAATTACGCTGTTTATTTTAATTAAAGAATCCTACTCTATGGATAAAAAAATGACATATTTAAAAATGCATTATTGACGTAATGCTTTACTGGCTACGCATTCATAATCATTCCATTCAAGAACGAGAATGAAGGTTTCCATTCACAGGCACTAAGATCCATTTTTTTACAAAGATTTGCAACAAAAAATTAATATGCGCATCTGATAGTATAATAAGTAAATGTATTTTGTTTTCAAGTGTATTTGTCAAGTAATTATTAGAAAAAACTGGTAGTCATTCTCATGTTCCCACTCTAACATCAAAGAATTTGCAATGCCAAAATAAGCTGATGTGATAAAATATTTGGTAGCCATTAATTTTAACATTGCAAAATAACCTTCTTAAACAGCTGTCCGGTCAATGAAAACATTATTGCTTCATTCTATGGCAATAAAGAAATTAAATTTTCTATCAAATTTTGCGAACAATAGCTTGTAAATGTATTAATATCTACGAGAATTCCCAATTATTTCTTTTAACTGCGTGTATTTATATATTTATTGTAAAGATAGAATTGGATTTGGATACAAGTACGCACATGTGTTTATTCTTGTCAAAATTTGGAGTAAGCAGTAAGAATTGGAGTTTAATTATGTTTGTATGGATTCAGATATCTTTTGGATGACCATCACGTTGACTAATACATTAGCAATGATTCTAGATGAAAATGCAGTATGCAATAGCTAAAAAGCAAGATACAAGTGCCAAGGACATAAATCCGTCAAGTCGTAGGTCCTAAGGACGTAGCAAGTTGTGCAGCTTGTTACACAGAAACAACTTGAGCTTTGTTTTCTGTGTAGTAGCCTTGAATCTTCAGTAGTCCGAACTCGTGTTGAGATAGCTCATGCTCATAACAGTAACATATTGGTATATCTATAGTTAATAATTCTGTATAGCTCAAATATGAAAGTAGAAATAGTACTTTGACATGAAACAGTGAGTGATTATGGTATTGAGACAATGGCAATGACTTTGGAGTAATAATGGATGAAGGAAAACTGTGCATTATCCTTGTAATTGTTCGATAGATAACTTGTTAATGCTTAACATACTTTCAGATATAAAGGACAATACATTGCACCAGAACTTTTTGACGTAGAGTTACAGCATTACATTTATATGAGGAATAAATAGTTGCGTTATGCGATAACTCTAATCAATTTCTGCTCTCTGTAACATTTTTATGTGCATGTGTGCAGAGGTGTCATTCTTTAATATCTTCAGTTTCAACATAGCTCTCTTCTGGAGAGCTTCATAATCTTATCACACTAATAATAAGCAAATTATTTAATCGTTCATGATGGCTTAGTGCAAAGGGAAATCCTGTAGCACGAATTTAAAATTACCTTTTAAAAGCTGTACATATTGAGTCAAGTTCTAGTGTACGTGTACAACAACCTAAAAATATATAAAACCAGTTTTAAATCTTTCTCTAAAAGACAATTACAATTTATATATTATACATATACTTAGAATTAGAGTTCCCAATGATGCATCATGAATATTTTAGTGAAATAGTGAAGAACCGTGCCAAAATGTGATAGTTTTTTAAAATAATAAACCTCGACGGAATACATATTTTTGATAGCATGTAAACAAGCAAATATTTGTAAGTGACATAGTTATATTTTTATCCGAACATCTATTTGTCCTTCACTCGCTTCAACTTATTTAGTGCAGCTCTTTGTAGTTTCCACATGGATTTATACTGTGACGTACTTACATATGCATTCATTTAGCGGTCTATATTCTTAGTAATAGGACCTTGATATTGACCTTAAATCTTTTGTGTTTACTAAAGCAAAATTATTCATAATTAAATTACAATGGGATTTACTTTTGCGGTATACATTAAGTAACTAAAACTTTGTTAGAAAAAACTAATAGCTATTGCTTAATGAAAATCTGTCTGAAATAATTGTTGCGCATAAAGTTACGCGGATATGAAGGAGTTGTGCAATTATTGTTTTAGTATTTATTGACTTGCAACGCATAAGAAACATTCAGATGAAAAAATTCACGTTTGAGTAATTAACGATTTTTTTGTGATGACAGGTCGTAATTGTGAGTCCAGTGTTCCGGTTTATACAACGAGCAGACGTCCAACGATGAATTTGTGATAATCGGGGAAGAACCTAGTACTGATTGTGTTCGTGTTACATTTCTCTGTTCTTCTCAACAACTCTGTGAAATGCAAAAAGGGAGGAATTGTCTGATATGGCTCCTTTTATTATGAAGATTAGCTGATAGTGCGCAAAATTGAAACAAGGAACGGTTGTCTAATGAAACAGAAGATGTGCAAGACGTCGCGTCGCGTCTAGTCATTCTGCCAAGTAAAGATATAGCCAATTGTGAAGAAGAAAGTACCTGGCTAAAAGCAGATCCAGTGTTCTACTATTAGTTTAAGCCGTGTAATTAAAATAACATTGCGGAGACAACTCAAGTGATTACCTGAAAGAAATAATTTTAAGCAATCATGTCAGACTCAGACGCAGAGGATGAGGTACTCAACTCACCTATAATTAACTATAAGTATCCTTATACTTACTATTTATTATACGGATTATGGATACATAAATATAAACCGCTTCTTGTTACAAGAACACCGTAATTGCAATCGTCAATTTAGAAATTTCTACATGCCGTGTACTGTGAACTATGTACACTCGTTGAAAATTGGGCTAAAATTATATTTTATAGCACACTTTTCCCTCCAATATTCAGCCTAATAAAATATGTAAATAACCATCTATGGCCATTAAGTTCAATTATAATGCATCACAATTATGGCAATGTGGAGTAA
>JAAAYG020051028.1:0-11288 GCA_009936455.2 Tomocerus minor
AAGCCAAAAGAAGGCAACTCGACAGCTTCCGTCATCTTCGAAAGGTTTCAAGTAAGTCCTCTTTCCAATTTCAGTCATGATGAATGTAACCTGCGGCAAAGCCCATGGGGATTTTCAAAAATGAAAGGTGGGTTGAGCGTGAGGTTAAAAATGAAGTGAGCGGAAGATTTCCAAGCATGGACTGCTTGTGTGGGGTTGCCTTGGTTTTCTCTTTCCTTCTGGTATCAGGTGGGGCAGTTCAGCGTTTGTCAACAAATAAGAGCAAGTTATTGTTTTCGACCAATTTCATGGAATTTGTTTGCAAAGGCTGCACTGGGCCCTCCTGATACCAGAAGGGAGGAGAAAATGAAGGCAACCCCAAACAAGCAGTCCATTCTCCTTGATTGTAACAAAGGCGTATGTACTGTTGCCTTGTTTCCGCCTGGCCCCCGCCGCATCAATAATAATAATATAACATTAATAATAATGGTACGGCGGGGGGCAGGCAAGGCAACAGTCCATACGTCTTGATTGTAACCATACAGAACCTTCTTAATGATTATTATTATAAAGAATTATTTGATTATTTTGGTTTTGTATGGTTAGATTCAAGTGGGCAGGAAAGGAACGAGAGCAAGTTCTTGCCGGTGTACGAATGTGTGGGATTTTTCACGCCGGGTATCTGGATGGGCATATGAATTTGATTTTGATCTCCATCATCACGTGGGCATCTACATGATCATGAGCGTCAAGACCATGGACCGATTTGACGACCCGAAGGGGAAACCCATTTCTTTCGCCGGCTCAGATTAAATTCTCCTGTCTGATTCATTGAATAGAGACTAGTCAACGTGTTTGTGCTTAGTGTAGACTTGTATTCGTCGATCGTGATCCATAAATGCATTCCTATTAGTTTATATGTCTATTAAATGTTGGATCTTAATATCTACGCTCCTCTTTATTTACTCTTGCCACACATCTTCAATTTCGACCCTCTTTCTTTCAATAATTGCATTTGTAGATGACATTGATTACAATATTAATTGTAAATTGCTAGGAGGATACATTGTCGTTTTATTATTGGTACGAGTTAATGTAATTAACTACTATAAGTAATGTTAAGAGTCGGTTTATAGTTGCCATAAGGAATGGACGCAAGGTTTTCAGTTTTAGTTTAACGTAAAAAGTAAAAATGACAGCGCATGAATTTTGAGGGAAGTAGAAGGAGTAGAAGGAAAATGATAAAGAAAAAAGGCGCTTTTGTGATATTGTAAAAGGGATTTATTTGGATAGCCAGTACGTAATATAAATATTTAGGCATGTCCACGTGTACGTCAAGAGTCATCGGAGGTCAATTCGGGTATCTGTACGAGTGGATGTGAGTATATATATACGTTTCCATATGCGTGGACGTGGGGCCTCCCCTAAAACCCCCTTCCTCCTACGTCACCGCCACTCATCTCATCTCATCATTCACCACTCATCTGACGGTGTCCAAGTTGAAATGGCGTTAGGGAATACCAAGGAGCATGGACTGCTTGTCTGGGTTTGTCATGGTTGTCTCTCCCATTCTGCTATGAGGAAAATTTTAATTGCAAACAATTTCCACGAATATTTATAAATATTAGAGAGGAAGAGAAAAGCAATAGAATCCAAAACAAGCAGTCCTTTCTCCTTGGTCGATATGGTGTGGACGCGTGGCTGCCTAAATAAGTGGAATAAGAAAAGAAAACTATTTTTCTAATGTTATTGTTGTGGAGAGTCATCGCGCGAAGGTGAATTGATGTATCTCTGCATGTGTGAAAAGAGGGAGATGGTTGAATATTTGCGTTGATGTATAAATGCAATTATGTTTACCTTCTAAGCGAGATGTAAATAATTTAACAGCTAAAGCTGACCTTTTAGTTCCTTAAAGAAGCAGGTACTAACTACGAAATGAAGATGCTACGGAGATAGGGAGATAGAACGTGCATACAATCCAACGTATTGATTTAATGTTGTGTTTGTTTTGGTTTTCTATTCATGAGAGCGGAAATGCCTTGCTAATTTCTCGACTTCATGTGAAGCGAACATGTCCTCTCATCAATTAATTAATCAGGTTTGCAGGTCAAAGATAGAAATGAAAATGCATTGAAAATGTGAGAAACATGCAACCTCTTCCTCACTCCAATCTCTAACTCTTTTGTATGTGTGCATATATACCCCTTCCTACTCCGCCCCACCACTAAACTGTCGCAAATGGAGCACGTCGATGGTGTGTGTGCCGGCGGCGTGTGGCATCCACCGAAATCCACTTCTTCCTACGTCCCCGCCACTCATATGTCATCGCTATTAGAGTACGTCGATGGTGTGTGTGTGGCCTCCGCTGGATACCTTATCCTCTCCCGCCCCGCCACTAAACTGTCGGTAATGGACTGCCGGCGGTGTATCGCCGCTGCGGCGGAGTCCTAGTCCATTGAAAATTTCCTTCCTAATTTTTCATTTTAGAAAACCCCTTCCTTTTACGCCCCTTGCTGTTATTTATTTATAGACCATCTTTCATTCTACATCGCGTGTCAGGCCTCGGCGATTCCCGACCTCCTAATTATTAATCTTGTTGTTGTTTTACGCAAGGGGGTTAAATGCATTTTTTAATTTGCAGAATGACTTTGAGGAAAAGGGGCGGGTACTACATCTTAGGAAAGGTGAACACGGTGGTGAATGGGTCTCTGGAGGGGAATGTGGGTGTGACCATAAACGAAGAATTAAGGTCGACGGTTGAGTTGCTGTACCCCGTGTCTAGTTCATTCCACTGTTCGAAATTCGGGCCTATGCGGGCGTCGTTAAAGCCAAAAGAAGGCAACTCGACAGCTTCCGTCATCTTCGAAAGGTTTCAAGGGAGTCCTACTTCCAACTTCAGTCACGACCGATGGATGTTGAATAATTTGAATAATTTTTAGTACTTATGGGCATCTACATGATCATGAGCGTCAAGACCATGGACCGATTTGACGACCCGAAGGGGAAACCCATTTCTTTCGCCGGCTCAGATTAAATTCTCCTGTCTGATTCATTGAATAGAGACTAGTCAACGTGTTTGTGCTTAGTGTAGACTTGTATTCGTCGATCGTGATCCATAAATGCATTCCTATTAGTTTATATGTCTATTAAATGTTGGATCTTAATACCTACGCTCCTCTTTATTTACTCTGGCCACACATCTTCAATTTCGACCCTTTTTCTTTGGTAGTCGGGTACCTTGCCATCGGGCATCGGTTGCCTTCGCGTCTGGTGTCGGGTTCTTTTCCTAATGTCGTAGGAAATGGACGCAAGGGTTTCAGTTTTAGGGTAGTTGAGGGGAGTAGAAGCAGTTCAGAAAAGCATAAAGAAAAAAGACGCTTTTGTGATATTGTAAAAGGAATTTATTTGGATAGGTAGCCAGTACATAATATAAATATTTAGGCATGTCCACGTGTACGTTTATTCCAGAGTCATCGGATGTCAAAAATGGTTTGTTCGGGTATATGTACGACTGTATCGGTTGATGTGAGTTGTGTTCATCAGTAGCCTTGTATCTAACTATATAGCCATGCATCAATCATGTTATTGTATTCATATGCAACTGATGAGATGCGGTTCTACGCATTTCATGTTATAGGGAGATAGACCGTAGCATAGAATATATTGATTTTATAATTCTTGAGCAGGGCATGAAAAAGGCTGCCTTTTTGGGAGGAAAAAGGCAAAGCGGCGCCTTTTTGACTTTTTGCTGCCTTTTTGACTTTTTGCAGTGGCTATTAGCCATCTGCAATGTTCAAGGAATTAAAGATGCAATTGTAACTTCAATTGAATTTCTTTTCTACTTCATGTCTACATTTTTCTTTCAATTTGGAATGTAACTAGTTCGTAATTTACTGGAAAAGCCTATATAATTGGGTTTTCATATTGTATAATTTTAAAGCAAAAGGGCAAAAAGTCAAAAAGGCGCCTTTTTGCTAATTTTGATAGGCAAAAAGGCAAGCAAAAAGGCAATTCGGCAAAAAGTCAAAAGGCTGCCCTTTTCATGCCCTGTTCTTGAGAGTTTGTTAATTGTTCGACTTGATGTAAAGCGAACAAGTCCACTCATCAATTAATCACACTTTTGTAGGCTAAAGATACAAATGAAACTCTCTAGTAAAGTGCATTGAAAATGTAAAATGTTTCATTCGTCGTTTACCATTCATCATGGAGTCATCAAAATTAAGCTTTCCCTTTTTCTCTCAATTCAAAGACAAAATCCAAAAAACAAAAGTCAAATTCCAAAATCCATTGCAATACGTAATTATGTACTGCAACATCGGAAATATGTTGGGGGTATTCCCCATTACCTTCCAACAAGGAAAGTTTAGATATTGTCCGAGGAAAAAAGATGTGGTGAGCCTGTTCGTCTTGGCAACATTCATTGCCTATAAGGCAGTTGTCATACTACACACAGTCACCAATGGCAACACATCAGACATATCATCCAAAGCTCAAGGAATATTCTTTCTCATGATATCAACCATGTGCTACGTAATCGTGCTCAATAATTTTCTCAACGGGGACCGATATGTTAGGATCTTCAATGGGCTGAATATGCGAGGATTGTCCTACGACAAAGGTATGTATTTATTTATTTATCCTAATATATATTAAAAATATATATTTATGTTTTATGTCCTCTCCTTGTATAGTTCCCGAAATTGTCGCACTTTGATTAATTATTTTTGTTTTTACAGAGGACATGAAGACTTCAGTCTATCTGCGAGTCGAAGCAAGAATATGCAAGTTGCTATTACCTGGAATAGAACCATTATCATTTGCGTATCTCATGTACGCGTCAAATGTATCAGATATATTGGATGAAGCATCTTTCCTCACCAGATGGTTCGTCTCCTTCTTTATTCTACAGTTGACATATGGAGCGTACTTGGCGCTCCTCTACACTCTCATGGTATTCTGCAGGACATTGCATTGGACGCAGTTCATAAGGTTCGTAAATGTCATTAAATTATAATACTGTCAGTTTCACATTCATATGCTCATTTTCCGTGCAGCCTGCAATTTTGCTTCCCCCCAAGGAGCCTGGACTGCTGGGTTATCATTTTCGTAAGCTATTCCAGTCCTATATCGTATAGTTGGACTGACTTTGGGATTAGGGTGCTTCTCGAAACAAAATCTACAATTAGGATTTTCTAAAATGAATCCTAAATCTGGAGCCCAATCACGTAACTTCAACAGCCTATCTTGTTTTTCGGCTTAGAGATAATCGAAAGATAACCCTAGGTTAACCCAATTTTTTTGCTCATTCTGTAATAAAAAGATAAACCGCTGAACTTTTTCTTAGCTAATCCAAGGGTTAAACTCCCATCAATGCTACATATCCTAGTAACCGCACTTTCCGCACTCATCGAACTGAAATCCTTTGAGAGCAGACGTGGCGCAGGCCTAGATACAGATTGATGACCATGACAATGGTTCATCACTTCACAAGTAATTTCGGCCCTGACTCAATAGTTGGTAGTTGAGTTGCCAAGGAAAATGATACTTTAGCCTGGTTGGAGCAGTTGTAACTTATCCAGTAAGTTATATTACGGGTTAAGCTGGGCGCTAATAGTTACGGAATGAGCTTATTTCCTAACTTGTCTCAAAGTGACAGATGCTAAACTATAGATTAACTTATTTCGATTTGAGCCATGGAAACAGGGTTAGCGAATGAGTTTATCTTTCGATTATCTTTGAGCGGGTTATATTCGGGGTTAACCTACTTAGTCGATGCAGCACCTGGGCAATAAGTTTAGTCTTTCCAAACAAGCTCTTTCATAATTCAACGAAATGGCCTACCTCAAGGATTCCACCCAATGCGTATGTACTGTTGCCTTGTCTCCGCCTTGCCCCCGCCGCACCAGGTGGGTTCAGTGGAATGTTTGCTCTGTAAAATTCTGAACTTTTATATGGGACTTTTTGTTCAGTAACAAATAGTAACAATTTTCAAAATGTCCCATGAAAGTCCCATATAAAAGTTCAGAATTTTACAGAGCAAACATTCTACTGAACCCAAGCAAGGCGGAGGCAAGGCAACAGTCCATACGCCTTGCATTCTGCATATAAAGGTTTTCGGGGACTATCGGGGGATTATCGTAAGCAAAACTCTTTTAAAGGGGATAGAATTTCCCTTTACATTTTACTGTTACCTTGCCTCCCACTTCAGAAAGCATTTAGTCATTTTCAAGGAGCGACTGATGCGGTTTGTCTATGACGTTTTATAAGATTAATCTACCGGCTACTTCATGCTTGTATTCAAAACGATTGTGCTGTTGCCTTGCCTCCCGTCTTCCCCGAACGTCGAATGACAAGTAGACAACTATTATCACGTCGACTTATTTGCTCCAGACATTAAAATTAAGACATTAAAAAATTAAAATCGCCTCTCGTATCTCCGTAAGTATATTTGTAGACATTTTCCTATAGAAATTGAACGACTTCTTACGACGAGTAAGAAGTTGTGGAGTTACCGCAGTTACGGCGATTAAAAATGGAGATCGGGAGTCCGGCCTATATATTTATTTTTATTTTTAACAGGTTCCAAACGACCGAGTTGAAGAAAAGAATAAAATCCTTTAAGAGGCTGCAAGTACTCTTCCAGGAGCACAATCAAACTTTCAAACCATGTGTATGGAGTTTAATCATGGCTGTCGTCTCTACAACTCTAGTGATCAGCGCCGCAGGATCCATCGTCCTGATCAACAAACTCAAGTTCCGGGAATATTTCATATTCCCAGTGGCAGCCTTCGTTAATTTGATGGACGTTACTCTCGTAATAGCTGTATCAGCTATGATCTACAAATCATCAGCAAGGACATTGAAGTCGTTTCACGAATTCGAGTCCATCCAGTCCATCGTCGGAAAGGACAAACTCTACACCAGAAAACTGTTAAGAAGCTTAAAGCCCTTCGGGATGAAAATGGATATAATCCCTATCATCACAGACAATCACCAATTTTTGTTGTATGAAACCATCTTAGGATGGACGGTCAATTTATTTCTGTTGTTTCAAAATAAGTAAACCCTAGTAACGATATAATAAAGTAGCAGAAATTCCTCTATAGGAGAGATAGGACAAAACTGTATAAAAGGTTGTCATGTATTCGGGTCCACAGCCTAAACAAACAAAAACCCGGGCAGCATTCTAGGAAATGCGACGCTCAAATGACACACTCTTAATGCAGCAATGCATAAACACTGCTGCATTATGAGCCTAGTGACTACGATGTAATTGACATCCCATTCCTCCAAAACGGCTGTTCCGATCTATTTCATCTTCGATGCGACTTTTCTCGCAAATTCTAATTCTGTACATTAAACGTAGTCAAATAAATAGCTATAAAAACTTTAATGCCTTTTATTTCTCATATATTGTCATAATGTCATGTCATGAAAACCGCACCCACATTTTCAGAAAAGTACATGGGGACCTGCCACCATTTGAAATCAAAAACGTCCCTTATAAACCTTCGTGTATATTGTTTGGTAAGTGCTTACCCAGATGTCGAGAATCGTCGGCAAGGACCTTGAAGTCGTTTCACGAATTGGAGTCCGCCCAGTCCATCGTCGGAAAGGACAAACTGAACACCGGAGAAGCTTAAAACCCTTAGGGGTGAAGATGGACATCATCCCTATCATCAAAGACTCATCAATTCAGTCTCTATGAGACGATTTTGGGCTGGGTCGTTTTATATAATAAGTAATAAAATTTTTACAATTATCAACTACAGTCAATACTTACATATGGATCTTGTTCGGTTTACAATATTTAAAAGAAAAAATGTGTCACAAACGATTATATGGCCACCTGTCAATCTTTGTGAGCTCGCTAAAAATCGCTAGAAAAATATTTGCATTTTACTTGATCAGTGTTATCCCGCACTCTACCTGAGAAAAAACATAAAGCTGAATTTCTTTGAGGCGCAGTTTAAATTAATTTCCTTTTTGCCATAAGGTTAGTTGTTTTAAACTTTATTGACTCAATCTTATTTTACCTTCAGTCCATTGATGGTCTATGCCTGACTATGTTGCTCATAAAAAATGCAACCTATATCAAGGACTCCCACTGTGTTCCAAATGGTAAATTAGGAGGAAAAAGCAAATGTCATCATCATTTACTATGCACCCAAGTGAAATACAATTTTTTCAATTATTAACTACAATCAACGTACATAAGGATCTTGTCCGGCTTTTAGCATTTAAATGAAAAAACATGTAATTCAGAAACGATTATATAGCCACGTTTGTGAGCCCAAGAATTGCAAAAAAAATGTGTGCATTATATTTCATTAGTATTAGCCTGGATTTAACCTGAGTAGGAACAAAAGGCCGAAGTTCTACATTGAGGACTGGTTTAAATTAATTTAATTTTCATTTGCTTAAAAGCTGTATTGATTCAAGTTTAATTGACCTCATGTCCATTGATGGTCTAGTCCCAGCTTTCATACCCATAAGTACATACAACCATAGTAATGATATCCACTGTTTTCCAATTTTTGCAATTATCAACTAGTCAATATGTACATAAGGTTCTTGTTCGGCTTACAATATTTAAATTATGAAACATGTAATTCACAAACGATTGTTTGGTCACCTGTCAATCTTTGTGAGCTCATAGAAAAATATGTGCACTTTATTGATCAGTATTAGTCCGCACTTTACCTGTATAAATGGAGCTGAATTCTTTGAGGCGTAGTTTAAATTAATTTCATTTTTGCCGTAAGGTTAGTTGTTTAAAACTGTATTGACTCAAGCTTAATTTGCCTCCTGTCCACTGATAGTCCATGCCTGACTCTCTTACTCATAAAAAATGCAACCTATAGTAACGACTCCCACTGTTTTCCTAATGGTAAATTAGGATGAAAAAGCAAATGTCATCATCATTTACTATGCATCCAAGTGAAATACTATTGTTGCATTTATCAACTACAGTCAATATGTACATAAGGATCTTGTTCGACTTACAATATTTAAATGAAAAACGTGTAATTCAAAATCCATTATATGGCCTCCTGTCAATGTATTTCAGCCAACTAAAGGTTTCCTAGAGAAATTAGGGCATTTAATTCGATTAGTATTAGTCCGTACTTAACCTGAGAAGGAACTAAGGCCGAAGTTTTCGAGGCCCACCTTAAATTAAGGTTATTTTTGCCATAGATTTATTTTTTTAATAACTTTATTGTTTAAATTTATTTTTTGGATCAAACATTAAATTTCCAATTATTAACTACAGTTTAGGTGTACATATACATTATAGTCGAAATTTGACTTTTGATCTCCTTTCAATTTTTGTGTGCCGACAAATCCTTCTGGAGAAATATATGCATTTTATTTCATTATTATTTATATTTTTTATTGACTGCTTCAAAAACGAAGTTGTTCATAAGAACACAGTAAAATAAATTCAACGAAAAATAATTAGAAAATTGGTATAATTAAATAGAAAAGTTTGGTTGGAATAAGTGATTTTGTAAAATTATTGCAGATCCTTTCACTGCCAAAATGGCCACATTTTCTGCTAATTCCGATGATAGTCTCATTCGTTTTACAAAATTCTCAAAGAAATTTGAGATTGTTCCTCTTGCTCCTATGTATAATCCGATCACTTCCACAGGGTAGTTGAAATGATATTAGTTCTGGAGGCTAAAAATTTCTCAAATAAGACCTAGATTGTAATAATAACTTAATTTATAAATGATCCAAACTTTCTTTGGAGGCAAAAGTTCTAAAATGGACAGTATTTGTTGTTCATTGTGCCTCAATAAATGTCCAAAAAAATTAAATGACGTGGACCAGACTTCACGTTTAAATGTAGACTTCCAATCACAAGGTAAAAATATGTTTCAATTTACCTCCATTAGAATAAAATAAATGTCTAGTAAATAATTAAAATTTATAAGTAATTGATAAGTTATTGGTAATTGCTTAAATACTTAAATATAAACCAAGGCGCTTTATGTTACTTTAAGTAAGTGTCAAGTTTATTTCTAAATTCTATAGGGTAGGTAGGCAAGGTTTATTTGTTCAATAGTATAGTATAGTTTGTAAGTAAGTAGAATTCATTTCACCAAACTTTTCTAGAGCTAATAGTTCCGGAGAAAAAAGTGAGGGAACATTGCACTTTGGTTGACTTTGGTGCCCCCCAGCCCCCTAATTTGAAATATTTTCACAAAATAAATGTTGTATTATGAGACTCTAGGCTAGTGTCTATAGTTATGTGCAAAGTTTTGTCAGGATTTGAATTTTGACCCGGTTTGGCCATTTACCTATTAGGCCTGAAGCTACTCTAATAGTTTTGACATTTTTAACTGTAGAGTGAAATAAAGGTCGTAGTACAGAAACAAGATAAATTTTCGCAATACGCAATTAATGTTGTCTGTGCCTGTGTAATAAATCACTGCATATATGCCGGTTTAATTGTTAATTTTAATAAAAAATTTAAGTCATATTTCCCAGAAATGATGGTCTCTATTTGGTTTGAGAAATTTGTAATTAAAGAATATCTTAATATATCAATATTGAATACTGTTCACAGAGCTCTCATCTTCAAATAATAATTGGTCCATATCGAGTTGTTCCGACATGCCACTCACAGTGACTCCTTTCAAAACGAACGAATACAATGACGATATTTTAAATAATGCAAAGAATTTGGATGCCACTACTATTGCGACTTCATTTAGTAATCAAATGTTCAAAACTACAGACCGTTATTCTACTGGGAACGACCCATTTAAACTGCGTGAAATAAGAAATGGTAAGACCGGTTTTATACTTCGTCATTTCGTCAAGTTGCTGTAGGGATTGCGAAAGAAATTGGTTTTATGCTCAAAATGAATCGCTAGTTATTGCTACGGGAATCATTTCTTGAAATTCGGAGGGTTTCACTTTCATGAATTGAATTTATACTTCATAAATGAATCACTTTTTGTAAAAATTTTAACGAAAGAACAAGCTGAAACAATTTCAACTTTTCCTTTCGTGAAGTTGAGACGAAAACAACTTGTGGTCGTAGTCCCCCATTGTCTATAATGACAAGTCATGGATACCGTCATGGTTACTGTCATCCTTTGCATTTTCTAATGCGAAGAATGTTTTGGTTGCAGAATCTTCCATTCCATTCCATTGAATATAAATACAAAAATTGAAATCATAGTGAAATTCAAGGGGGGGGGGGGGAAAATCGTCATAGAGATAAGGATTTTTTGTTACTAAGGTGGCGAAATTTTGGGATTTCTTTGGAAATATACTGGGACGGAAACAAACCA
>JAAAYG020051083.1:0-11283 GCA_009936455.2 Tomocerus minor
CTATCGTCGACGGCCTAATGCTTGGTTGACCTTCATTTCTCCATAACATATTATGAGCACATGTTCATCATAGCATAGCTTCATACAGCATTAGATCCAAAGCAGAACAGAGCATTGAGAACATAATATTATACATATGTAATGTACCTATATAAAATGTGTTATTCTTCACATTCTGAAGTGTGTGGAGACAGCCGAACAATAACATCACAGAATTATCCAGCAGTAAATAGTGGAGTGTACACAACGTTCAGCTGTAATTTCAAATAAAAATGGTTCGCACAGTAATTTCAGTCGATTTAAAAAAGTCAATTCGGGAACAGCCCCAAGGACCAATTTTTCACAACAGATTCCATCCAGATATTCCAGCCACAACAACAGTAAAACCCGGCGAAACATTTCGTGTGGAATGCTTTGACAGCTTAGGTATCGTAGTTTTGCTTATTTACATACATTTTTCTAATTCTATAGCAATAAATCTAATAATTTTATAGTTTCATATTAATTTGTGTCTAAATTATTAAATGTAAATGAACTATAAGGTAAGTGGTCCATTATAAACTTTGATATCATATGTATATCATATGATATCAAATATTTACATCTCGGAAACTTAAGCATAATTTTTTTAGAGTTAGATACTTTTCGATTCATTTTTATTATTAGCTTTGGCATTACCATTTAGAAAATTAATTCTCTGGGTCTCTTCCATTTTTGATGGTTATATAGCATATTCATTTTATATTATTAGTAGTACCTGTAGTATCTGTAATAATGTAATAATATAGTATTTATATTAGTAGTTAGATATAGGGTTTTTACTCATTGTAGAAAAATAATTAATTAATTAAATTTTTATTGAACTGCTTTCTTACCTTCAAAACAGGTGGCCAAATTAAAAATGACGACAGCATTGACGACATATTAAATGCTGACCTAAACGTTGGACTTGTTTTGTCTGGACCTATTGGCGTGGAAGGAGCCGAGCCTGGAGATGCACTAGAAATTGAAATCCTGGATATCCAGCCGATAGCTGGACATGAATGGGGATTTACAGCAATCTTGGATCCTGAACATGGCGGTGGATTTTTAACTGAGCGTTTCAAGGAAACTAAAAAGGCCATTTGGGACTTCGACGGAATATATGCAACCAGCAGACATGTTCCACGGGTCAAATTTGCTGGTATATGTAAATATTTTAAAAATCCATTCTACTACATGTCATAATATTTTATCTAATACGTATAGTTAGTAGCTGGGATAAAGTGAGTAAAATTATTGGCTGATTATGTAGAATTATATCAGATAGTAAATTAACTGCTAATAAAAAACTGATTTTTATAGGACTTATTCACACGGGTACAATTGCAACTGCTCCTTCTACAGAATTATTGAAAGAATGGACTCGCCGAGAGCAAGAACTGATCGAAACGGAACCAAAAAGGATTACTGCTGTAGCATATCCCCCTGGCGAGGATGGAGCCTTAGTAGGGAGCCTTGAAGGTACAGCTCAAGGTGAAATTATCAAAAAAGAAGGTGCCAAGACGATCCCGCCTAGGGAAAACGGAGGAAATATGGACATCAAAAATTTGTCAAGGGGTGCAAAAATTTGGCTACCTGTTTATGTCAAGGGAGGAAATCTGAGTGTTGGAGATATACATTTTTCTCTCGGAGATGGAGAAATCGCCGTGAGTTGTATTTCTTAATTCTATTTCGGAATTAGAAATGACAAAATTTACAATTTTTTTATTTTTGAAAAGTTCTGCGGTGGGATTGAAATGCCCGGAGCGGTGACACTTCGGACGAAGATAATAAAAAATGGGATTTCTGAACTACCGCTAAAGAACCCGATATTCATGCCGGGGATTGTAGAGCCGCGCTACACGAAGTACTTGACTTTCCAAGGAATAAGTGTGGATGACAAGGGGAAGCAGCATTATTTGGATGCCACTCTGTCATATAAACAAGCCGTCCTCAATGCAATTGCCTATTTCAAAAAATTCGGTTATTCGGAAGAGCAAGTGTGCATCATTTTGTCTTGTGCCCCATGTGAGGGTCGCATCAACTGCATTGTCGATGTGCCGAATGCCTGTTGCTCCATTGCTGTTCCTGTTGAAATATTTGATTTTGATGTTCTTCCAAAATCAGAAGATAATAATGTCCGCGTTTCAATGACCGGTCAGCTGGCCTCCGCTAATTAATGCTTTATGATTGCCAGGTTTTTTTCTATAGTTTTTTCTCTTATTTCTTTTGTTGTATAAAAGTATTTTTCTGGAAAAATTTTGCTTCCCACACTAGCTACAAAGAATTATACCAAATCGTGAAAATAAGATTCGGTGACTGTAAACTGCGTAATAAATGTCAATTTAAAACTACTTACATAGCAATTCGAAACTTATTCAATTGTAATGACAGTCGAGTCATGCATTCAGCGTCTGCGAGGTGAAGGTGTGTGATGCCGAGCTGCGAACAATTCATCTTTTTGCAGTGAACAAAGTGCAGCTATATATACTACAGCGAAAATTGTTTCAGAAGATTGGCCCATGAGAAGACCTACACGGAGAAGTGATTGTCTGATTTCAAAGGTCAGTATATTTCGATTAAAAATTGGATTTTACTGGAGTTTGACGTCTTGGATTGTGCGGAAAATGGCGCTGACACAGGGAACCCAATGGAATACTGATCACAATGATAAAACAAAAATTTGCACATCCATGTAAATTCGGTTGGATTATTTAGAACGGTGCGCAGAAATATTTCTAAGTTATTGGTTGCAACATTTTTTTTCTATGTCCAATTTTTTAGTTGGTAGTTTAAGTCGTTGCGTGCAAAGTCATAAGATGTTGCAACCAAAGAATTGGACATAGAAAAAAAATGTTGCAACCAAAAACTTGAAATATTTCTGCGCACCGTTCTCTATAATCCAACCTGTAAATTCCCTTATCACTAATTGCTGCTACAGAACGAATACCAAGAATGTCCCATCGCCTCGAGCGTAGGTAATCTTAGATGATTAGATATAACAAATATTAATATAAATTGAGCATAATCATAATTATAATTGTATTACTCATATCAAAATTAATTTCCTGTAAAAGATTCTCTGAATAGGCTGCAAGGTGAATATAAAATATAAGTCCACGTGCTCGTTGTTGTGCTGCAATTAGGCGGTATTCCTTATTTTAAAGGCTTTACACGTACAGACTGTACACTACTGTCTTCAATCCAATAATATCTATAAATGCAACTGCATACACTAAACTGATAGACATAGATGCGCAAAATACATGGTAAAGTATTTTGAAAATATATACCATAAATGAAATATGAAAAATGAATATCTTAATGACGATATTAACTTAATTTAACTTCCTATTTTCTGGCTTTAATAAAAGATAATTAATTTCATTCCACGCAATGAACATTGAATTGTTGGGTTGTCAAAAATATTTAGATATTGAGATTACAGTTATTTAAAATTGATTACATTTTTACATCGTTGCATGCTTGAAGCCTTGAAATGCCTGAAATTGTGTTAATATATTGTCGAATAGTGAAGCGACAATTGAATTTTTAATATCAAGCGTTTTTCTACTTTTTCTTATCGACGCTCCAAGCCGTTGAAAAGAATAGATGACTGAATACCCTTAAATTATTTTGATAAAAGTATTTTGTATTTTGATGTCAATAAAACCTTTAAAATCCATCATTTGCCTATCAAAGATTTTTGATTTTTGAGAAACAATGATTGATATTATTTACAATCGGTTATAAAAGGTAAAGTGGGGTAGTTTATACTCCGACATCTTGAAGGCCACAGCACATTGAATCGACAGCTTATATTCCAGCTCAAAAATGATTATATTGTACTAATCGCTAAAAACAGTGAAAACTATCTAAGGAAGGCTGTTTAAAAAATATTTTTCACTACCTCACGTGCTGACATGCATTATTGCATAGCTTCGACTAAAAACTTATACCCAAAACTACACTAACTTTAGTGTATCTTTCAATTTGGGCTTGACGCACCTCTAATTTGACCATGATCCAATTACCCTATATACAGAGTGTGCCCCAAAAATGCAAAATACTTCAAAATCAGACCGCATTACTGAGTTTTTGACGTCGAAAGTTGACCAAAAAACGACAAAAATACGACTTTGGAGTTGCATGTTTCAAAAAGTAATGACTATTTCCGAATCAAATTCATAGGTTAAGCTTTGGCAAATGGTAGAAAGGTTTCCTGAAAGTTTCAGACTGATTCTCCGTATGGGGACAAAGTTACCAATTTACATTTATATTGAAAAATATTTTTTAAACAGCCTTCCTTAGATAGTTTTAAACTGTTTTTAGCGATTAGTACGATATAATCATTTTTGAGCTGGAATAAAAGCGATCGATTCAATGTGCACAGCCAACTATCAGAGTGACGAAGGAATTTCTGGTACAGGACAGGTGAGATATGAATATTTAATAGTTGTTAGGCAAAGAGCTGCGGATATGCACACACGCACGGCATCCACATCTAATCAGACGCTCTATTACGGAGGTTCAGTCTTTACGAGGACTGGACACTGCTTACACCAACTCAACGCGAATCGTCCCATGCAAATACACAAACCACATACTGATAGGAAACAGACTGACGGATTAAGGAAATTGAGACATGTGAGGAAGGGAAAGAGAGTCAAATGTTAAGATATCCCTCAATTAGTAGAGCTAGGACTCGGGAAAAACCAATTCATATCAAATATTAATCTGCATGTTTTTGGAATATAAAAACCCATAGTCAGATATCACTGCTGCAGGGGGCATTCTCTACAAGAATCGAAGTTCAGACCCTGTCGTCGATTAAGAATGAGAGACTTTAACCGCTGGACTGATGTGCCCCGGCTTTTTATAATCGGTTATAAAGACCATAGATATAAGATAGATAGAAATTTTACAATGTAGTTGTTAGCATTAACACGTATCATTAGTGCACGAGATTTTTATTAGTGCACGAGATTTATATTTACAACCATAGAAATAGTTTATTAATTCTATGTTTACAACATGGTCTATATACGGTTAACTCATGTAATAATATGTTTCCATGTTGTTTTGTTCTTTACGAGCTTAACGTGCAGATAAATTGTATATAAGAAAATATGTTGCAATTCAGAAAAAATGCAAGAAAAATCTGTTAAAAATTGCAGAGGATGCATTGATTCTTGCTCCTCTATACCTTAGTCTCATAACGTCATAGCAGTTCTGAATTAATATTTGCAAATCTACTTTTAAAAAAAAAAATATTTTCCCACATCGTTTATTCCTGAAGGTCGGGAAAAGATTTTTATTTCCTCTATTTTTATCTAATATTATTTCAAAGATTATCTGAAGCAGTTTTGGTAATAACTGATAAACTATGCTCAAAATTGTAGACTGGCTGTAGTAATAATTTTGGATATTCAAACGGTAAGAAAAATATTATGTGTAGTTTAAATGACAACGCACAATGTACACTACTGAAGTGTTAAAAATGATGTATTATAAAAACAGGGTTTAATAAATTAAAAAATATATTTACGCCTGATCTTACACGACAACCATTTAATATAAAAAGAAAACTATTAAGGCTTTTGCAGATTAAAATATATTTAATTTTAAATGCAACTAGGTAATAAAAATGCGAGACATTGAATAATACGGTGGTACATAGTCTTGGCTTGTTATGGGAAATCCTTACTATACGTATTAAATATATGAAGCATTGCGTTAAAGATGAGTAATGATGAGATAGTAATGGAACAGTGTGTGAATTTGAAAACCAGTCTATATGACGAATGAAGGAAAGTTGTTTAATTTTCAGAAGTCTTATAAAACTTCTTTGTTGTTGAATAAGAAACGTAGAATGAAAGCAAAGGTTTCTGGAGATCCGTCTCTCTTCTCTCTTTTGAGAATATCTACTCCATAACAGATCGCCAAAATATAAAAGTTACACATTTCGTTGAATTTTAAAAAATTTGAAATGTCTGCCGAAGCGCTAAGAGAATTTGGCCTATTGCCAATATTCTATAATAATCCACCAAAGCACGAACCATTTTGGTTTGAAGAAACCGACATTAACAAGACACGTTACTGGGCATGGACATTTCTTCCTACCACTGTGTATATATGTGTTCTGTATTTCCTCTTCATCATGATTGGACCAACGTATATGAAAGATAGAAAACCCTTTGATCTCAAACGACCTCTTACGTTATGGAATCTTTCTTTGGCCATTTTCTCCATTTGTGGATTCTTGAGATGTGCCCCGGAATTTTTTGGAGTGTTACTCTCCGAAGATGGCTTCCACAAATCTGCATGCACCTGGTATGTTAAAAACAATTAATAAAACCATTACCTACAAATGTTATTTATTAATTAAAATCAAAAATCATTACACCTAATATTTCCATTATTTTTTAAGTTTAATAAGTATTTTACAAAATAATCAATAGCTAAAATCATTAATACAAATATTCATTAATTAAGACCAAGAATACAAAATATTCATCAACTAAAATCGTAAATATAATATATTCAATAATTAATATTATAATAAATTACGAACTAGGACAAACCATAATCAACCGTTTGCCTTTTGGGCATACGCTTTTACACTTTCCAAAATTGCCGAATTGGTAGACACTGCTTTCATTATTCTAAGGAAGAAGCCATTATCGTTTTTACACTGGTGAGAAAAATCGATTTAAATATAAATAAAAATTCCAATGGGTTTTTTA
Organism: Tomocerus minor; assembly: GCA_009936455.2. Taxonomy (NCBI): domain Eukaryota; kingdom Metazoa; phylum Arthropoda; class Collembola; order Entomobryomorpha; family Tomoceridae; genus Tomocerus; species Tomocerus minor. Next base: position 6,768 of record JAAAYG020051083.1, read on the forward strand.
AAATGTTAAAAAGCAATCGTTAACGATACAAAACAAAAAAATCATTATTATTCAGGTTTCATCACCTCAGCATGGCTTGGACGACGTTTTACATATTTGCTGAAGGTGAACCAATGGGACGCTGGAGTGCTGTCCTAAATTTTGGGGTTCACTCAATTATGTACTCATATTACACTATTATGGTCAGTTAATTAAATAAAACCATTTGAGTATTAAAAAACATTTTGGAGTACTGGAAGATCAATAAAGATTTCTAAAAGTCTTTATTGATTGACATTATTTTTGTAATTAATTACAAAAATAGGTTAATCAGTTAACTTATATCTTAAAATTTATTTTCAGTCGATGGGGATCAAACTTCCAAAGAAAGCGTCAATGGCTGTGACGTCAATTCAAATCTTGCAGTTTATCACTGGTCTTTCTGTTCATTTCTACACCATATATGTTCAGGGTAAATTAAAGTACATTGAAATTGACGGAGCATTGAGGTGCGCATATCCAAAAATTAATTGTTACTTTCATGTGGGTCTATCTTTTGAATAATTTAGGTCAAGGAGGAAATTGTTATCGAACTGAAAATTCGAAGCGGATTTATATTTTCCTTGGAATCATATACCTTTCGCTCTTCGTCAGACTCTTCTACAATTCCTACATTGCACCTTCAAAAAACATGAAGAAAGAATAGCCAAAATATTGTAATAAAACGAGGATATGGAATTTGATCTTGTAACGTTGTCTCACTGTGTTATCAAAATAGTTAGCGTTGACATTGAAATACCAGACAATTTTTAGCATCCAGATATGTTTTGTAAGTGATTAAGTAATTAAATAAAGCATGAAGACTTTTGATAAATGCAAGGGATTATCATTTTTCTCACATTCTTGACAATGCTTCTTGTAGCCAAGTTAGTGAGTTATTTAAGCAGATTGATATAAGATAAGAGTAATAACCTGTCTACGTAGGTACTATACTAGCATTAACAGAACTACACATACGTAAATTTAATGAATAATACTGTGGGAACTAATGGGAAGCCAGCGAAATGGAAAATGCTTCATTATCATTCATTAACATCATTGCACGCTGAAACTACTCCATCACACCTTCAATAACTACTGCAATGAAGGGCTAAAGGGTAAAATAGTCGAACCTGCATCATTGCTCAATCGAACATTTTATGGACTTTACTTTTACTAAGGTACTAAATTCCCTCGTACTATTTTTTACAGCTAGTCAGTTTCCATATAGTATATATAAGTATAACATATGGCTAGGTAAGTAATTATAATACTTTTCGTTTCATAAGATTAGCATTCATGACGTAAATGATTTATAAGAAAAAATTAGATACGTTCAAATGTTTAATTTGTCATCACTTGTTAAACGTAGTAGTGGGCAATCCCATTGTACGCCATCATAATTTGTGATTAAAACTAATAGTATGCACCCAGTTTTTACATGATGTGTGCGTAACTACAAGCGGACAATTAAGGAGAGGAGTACGTAATAAACCACAAAATTATTATGTAACAGTGGGATGGAGTCAGAAATAGTGATCTTCATTTAATTATCCATATATGTCAATATTTTCATACTTGCTATTTTTCCGTTGCAATTTAAGATATAATTTTTTAATCAATAGACCAATACAGACACGACTGGCATTTTGTTTGTGCCTTTTTAGGTCAGTAAAAATGGCTCAATCCAAAATCATATCCGACTGAGTTTAATGTAGATTGATTTCCCACTTCCATTAAATTAAACGGAAAATTCTCATTCAAAATCGGAATACAAAGAAATTCAAAGAATCGTCTCATTCATTGGCATATATTTTGCAGCATAAATTTTTATGATGCGTATGTCTGCTTTATGTTTTTGCGATTTCAGAATTTTTCATTATTACTGACGAAAAATAAACTAGTACTTAGTAGGGAAAAATGACTGTTTTTAAAATAATAAGGTTTTTCAGCAAGGAATCTTAATTCTTTGCTAGAATTAATCAAATTCCCAATGTAAGACTCTAGCTGAAAATTTCCATCTTCAAGCAGGAAATTTCTTGGGTTCAGGCATAAGCATAAGTAATAATTACGATCGTTGTTTTGCTTCGATACATGCGAATTAAAGGTTTCTGTGAACTTCAATTTATTTCAATTTTTTGTTCGTTACTATAGATAAATTCCAAACAAAAATAAATATAACTACATTTTCCTACGTTGTAAGCGTAATTAATTGTGAACTTCAGTGTAAATCTTCTCATAGTTGCCAAACACTAACTAATCCATGTATCTGTACTAGTACGAATTATATAATAGCAATATCGTTGCTATAATGTGCCCCTAGTTAAAATCTGGAGTTCAACCGGACTTACAGAATATTTTACGGCAAATAAAAAAGCTCACAAGCTTAAAGATTTTGAGATTTTACTCTAATTATGTTGGTACACCACCGTAGTGAATCCATGCATGAACACAAAACTTTTATTTTAGTATTTTCTGCGAAAACAATATTAAGCTGTAATTCTTTTGTTGATTTTCCTATTGTAGACGCTGTTTTCACAGTAAACAATGTAGTTAGAGTACACGCCAATGATGCTGAGTAAAATGGGGCAGATTAGATATTGCACATTTTATAAATAACAACGTACTAACTTTTAAGGAGTTTTGTTCATTGTTTTGTTAGATTTTTGCAGTCAGAGGTTAAGGATATGACTAAGGTCAATGTTATTACGATGTTTACCATTGAACTTAAAATCATTGCAATGTAAAGAAACAAACAAACCGTAGCATTATAACATAAAGTCTAATACAAAAAGTTGTATGTAGTTATACATACATAATCATATCATTCCAGCATAATTAATTCACAAGGGATGCCTGCTTGAAAATACAATGGACCTTTACGCGTGAGTCGCGGGACAATAAAAGCCGGTATATAATAGTTTAATAGTACATACCTTTATATTATATAATATGTAAGCAGAAGAAAAGTAGCAATAATTATTTACAACTGCACGATGTGATTGACCGTATTATATCCATTTGAATTTCGCCTTCGAGTTCCATGCATGTTGTGTATTTGGATATCTAATTGTGCTTTTGTTAAACGTTTTAATTTTTGGTAAATGAGAAGATGCTCACTAGGTCGTCGTTGTTGTAAATTAATAGCAGTTACTACACTCCATGTCTTACATGATAATAATGGCATTGCAATTTTCTGGATATTACGGTAGCAGTATTTTGCAATGTATGTGCATCGATCAAATCTAGCGTATTGTGCCTTATATATATGTTATCTTCATTTTTTTTGCATCCTGTTGTGTTTATGTCTATGTGACTGGGAAACTCAGAATCAACTATCTGTCCTTGCTTAAGACATCCGTTTCATCCTCAGTCCTGAAGCAAAATAACAACTAGCCATGGTTTCTTGTTTTCTTTTTCTTCAAATTACAGTGTAATTAATTGCAAAATGTTGGATTTATGTCTCCAAGTTCATCAATTCAATGTCCCATATATTTATTTCGCAAATGCATCATCACAGATATTAGGGGTACCTCGTTGGGAAAATTTTCAAATAAAATATTTGTTTGAAAAAGTATTCATACTTAATTTTGTCTCACTTTTTTAAAATTCGCGAAAGAAGACTTTTATTGGCTTAATTTATGGATTTCTAAATAATATTGTCATTAATTTATTGAACAGTATACAAAATCATGACACCCAAACCGTGTACTCCATATTAAAAGTAAAGAAATGATTTCGCTTAGAAGTAGCAGTACCTATATACATTATCTATAGCGAAAGTGGATCATGGAATTGTTTTTGTAAGATGACAGAGTTAGTTATACAGTCAAGTATAGAAATAAGCAGATTGTTATTTTTACGGAAGCGTATGTGTATGAGAAATGAGGTCTTGCAATTGGTCATGGTCATGACACGAAATCGAAATACTTCATAATCATCCTTAATCCTTAGTGCATTCATTTCATATATATCGGCTACAATTCCGGTTTGTAGAAACTACTATTATCAAAAATATAAGATAATTACGATGATAACTTTTTCTTTATGTTCTAGAATAATATAAATTATTCACTTAGTATTAGTAGCCAGTGGTTTTACTGAGAATCGACTGTGTCTATTTCAGGTCGCCGTAAAATTTATTACTAGCTAGAATATGTATATCTGTATCTATGCATCTCTTTAGCTCATTGAATATTCCTATTCTAATTTAATAGTTTCAACTTTCTGCCGTGATCCTTTAACATATCCACGTGAGCAGTAAATATTAGTGGAAATTTCACTATTTATTTCTTCAAAATGAAAATGACGTGTTTGAAATTGGTCGTCTACATTTGGGTTCTGATTCAAGAAACTGAATCATCCATTGAAAATACGGTGACTAACAAAAACTTGGAGTCAGAGTAAATCCAGACTTATTTTATTTATATACCTAACTATAAATTGTTTCCATTAGCCGGCAAGCTAACCTTTAGGAATAAGTAACTTAATATTTGAT
>JAAAYG020051116.1:0-11276 GCA_009936455.2 Tomocerus minor
GTCATTAGTTGTTATTTGCTTGGATTTTGACATTTTGTTTATAGAATCACATTTTTGTTTATGGGCCTATTTTACAAATTTTTATACTTCTCTATCAACATTTTGTTTCTAGAATCACATGGGGACTACTAAGCTATTATACCAATACTTTGGCATTTTGTGTCATCTTCCGGCTTTGCTGCGAACCTCGCAATAAGTTACAATGGAATTACTAGGCGGTGAGGTTAAAATGCGATACAAGAATGTTCTATTTTATTACTTGTAATTGGAGAACTTCCACTCCATCCCGCTCGTTTTAATCTCAATGGAGTAACGCCACGTTTTATTGCTCAGCTGTTGTACCTTGTATCATCAACGCGACACTACTACGTAACAAAAAGACAAGAATTAGCGGGCTAGACGCCTGGCTAGACTTAGGGTTCCCAATCAATCATAGTGACGTACCCGTAGTATTTGAAGTGATAGATGGATAACGACAACGACTGGGTCCCCAATAACGAAGAGCTGACCAGTACTACGGAGGAAGAAGTGTCGTCTGCCGAAGAAGAATTTTGCCCTACTACTACCTCCAGGACCAAAACTTCTCGGAAGCAGCAACTCATGGAGAAAATCCCACACTTAGTGGCTGTTTCTGCAGCTGACGAGATCGCGGGACCTTCAACGTCTAGTCACTCATTCCAGACAGCAAATATCATCGACATCGGTCGTTCTTCAAAAATGATTAAATCAGGTAATATATATGTCAATATTTTTGTAGTAAAATTCGAAATTGTAAAAAAGTAATGGTAATAGAAACAGGTTGAAGGTCACAGGTGTCATTTTAACAGTTGACAGACAACAGTTATAAGTTATTGGTCATAGATAGTGGAAGGCTAAAATATTATAATATTTTTATTTTTAAATGCCACATGCTATTATTTAATTTTTAACGATAGAGCGAGTAACTCAAGAAATAGAGGAGTCGAAGGCGGCTGTTGCAGCGATTGAGGTTCAGGAACCGATTGACCTTGACGATTTTGAGGCTCCTCCTTTAAAGATTGCCAAGAAAGAAATTCTGTTGGAAGTCGGTGGTGCTGGTGCTCAATGCCCGTTTGATCCTGTTGATTATGAGTTGGACGCTACATTCCGCCTTACAAAATATGTAGATATGAAAGAAAGAGGAGGTAAAGTACCCCAGGATGCATTAAAGAAATTTTTGGAAGGGTTTCAGAAAGATCATGACTCCGTTACTTTTCAGCAAGAGCAAGAACTGAATCAGCAGAACTTGAGTGCCCCTAAAATCGGTACTTAATTTGATTCATTATTTCATGTTCACATCTTTTGGCCATTATTTTCCGTTCTTGCCCATCTATATCATTGTCATGTCGTAATTCATGGTCTAGGAATGGATGTTTCTGTGACTCCCCTTCGTCATCCTGGACTTTGCCTAGTGCAGACGACAGACGTCATTTATTCAATGGTGGATGATCCTTATATGCTTGGTAATTATTCTAACTGTTACAATAGTCAATTTATAAACCATTTTTGACAGAATGTCTGTTTGTCACAGGTAAAATTGCCTGCGCTAACGTCCTGAGTGATTTATACGCGATTGGAGTCACAGACTGTGATAACATGCTCATGCTGCTGTCAGTATCTACCAAGTTGACCGACAAGGAAAGAGATGTGGTCATCCCTTTGATGATGAGAGGTTTCAAGGTAATTCTTAGAAATTAGAAATTTCTAATTTTGAGCGTTGTAATTTTTAATGAGCAACATTTCTTTTATGTACAGGACATGGCAGCACATGCGGGCACGATAGTAACTGGCGGACATACTGCTATTAATCCTTGGATTGCTATAGGAGGAGTGGCTTCTGCAATTTGTCAAGCTCCTGAATTCCTTAAGTATGTCATTTCATTTTTACTAATAGAATGATCAGTTTTAAGGAATAGTGGGGATGTTGAGATAGTATATTATGTTGTACGATAAAGTTTAAAAATATTGGTGTGAGTACAAATAACGTAAGCCTACTTCACAACACATACTAAAAGAGAGTGGAGTTGAACAGCGTATAGCCATTGCCCATGCACGTTCCATTTTACTTCCCCCTACTGTCGTCGCAAGTTTTTCAGCTGCAAAATCCCAAAATCCTGATTCCGACCTTTTGAAAAAACGTAGAATTGCAAAAAATATCAAAAAAGTAGAGGAAAAACTCGATGGCACTTTGAGCCTAGGATCACCTTCTTATAAGTGTGTCAAATAATTCAAAATATATTTTTCCAATGCATTATCCCTACTCCACAAAACCCCAAATTTTTCTAATACGGTGCCATACTTTTGTAAGTAAGTTGGTCAAAGGTGCCCTCAAAAAATATGGGGCAATGTCAAATGTGCATCTCAATGCTCTACTCTAAGTCATTTTGTTAAATAAGTAACAACCCCTCCTTAAGTGGTATTGTATTTCGTTTGATTGCTAAAATGATATAATTTAATGATGATGAATGATGTAATATATAATATAATGTAGTGTAGTGATGATGTATAAATTAATGATGATTTAATTAAATTATCATGTAAATATATTATAACTAACTAATATTAGTCTTATGTTATAATAGTCCAGAAAATGCTCTTCCTGGAGACGTCTTGGTGCTGACAAAACCTTTAGGAACTCAAATTGCTGCTAGTGCTCATCATTGGTTGAGCGTTCCTGATAAATGGAATCGTATTAAATTGGTGATCAGTGATAGTGAGGTCAGAAAAGCATACAATAGAGCTTTGGACGTGATGGCCAGATTGAATCGAAATGGTAAACATATCCATCCTTTTTTCATTACTATTATATAATATATTAATAAACAAATAATTTAATTAAATGTCTAAATAAAATTATGATACAGCTGCGCGTCTGATGCATAAATACAATGCGCATGGAGCTACGGACGTCACAGGTTATGGATTGCTGGGTCACGCGAATAATCTTGCTAAAAATCAAAAGGAGGAAGTTGCTTTCGTTATTCACAACTTACCAGTTATTGCTAAAATGATTGGTGTGGCTAAAGCTTGTGGAAATATGTTTCAACTTCTTCAAGGTCATTGTGTTGAAACATCAGGTGAGCTGTTATGTGTAATCAAAATCAGAAATCCTATACTTGTACCCTATTTACATATTTTCTAAAAAGAAATGTGTCAAAATTTACTTCTGTTGTTAATTCATTTTCAATTTTTACTTTTTAATTTTATATACTAGTTATTTTTTTTTTTTGTAATTTAGTTGTAGAACTTTACAATCAGTAATAAATCAATTTTTCAATAATGTATATTGAAACAGGGGGACTGCTAATCATTCTTCCAAGACAGGAAGCAGCGAATTTTTGCAAAGAGATTGAAAAACAAGAAGGATACCAGGCGTGGATTATTGGAATTGTTGAAAAGGGAAATCGAACTGCCCGTATCATTGACAAGCCCCGCGTGATTGAAGTTCCTAGCAAAGAGAAGGAAGGTTCTCTGTGGTAAACAATTAACTGTGCCTAGTAATTCGTTGTGCACGAAATTGCTACTAATGTGCAAATGAAACAAAATAATTGAATTATACTGTTCAGCTTTTAGTTTTAGGAAGTTATATTTAAGGTTATCTTTATTGGCGTGTGATGATAGTGATTAAGATCTCTAAAAAAGGAGAATAAGATTCTCTGCGGTAAACATTCCATATTCCCTAGTAATTTTTCTACTTGCGAAATTGCTACTAATATGCAAATGAAACAAAATGATTTTGTTTTATGACTTTCACAGCTTAAATTGTCATGTGTGGTTCGGTTTAGGATATTAGTAGGAATTTAACTAATTATAATGAATTTTTAATTGTTAATTGTATTGTGTTTAGTATGTATGTAATGCGATGATTATAGTTGTACCTTCTGAATGTTTTTATTATTTCATTAAGTAAATAAAATACAATTAATTGCTTTACTTATTAAATTATTCGTGTTTTTCTTCTTTTCCATGATAGTCAATTGATTTTAGGGTTTCGTCCGATTTGCCGTTCGGGTGACATGAAAACTCTTGTTTCATAGCTGTCAAATGAACCAAGAATTTTCGTGTCACCCGAACGGCAAATCGGACGAAACCCTAAAATTAAGATTTATGACTCTTGATAAAAAATCAAGAGTCATAAATACTAAAATCTGTCGTAGGAATTGTCCAATTTGGAAAATCTATCTATGGGCGTATTTTAAAATGATTTATCAAAAGGATAGCGTCCATGTCCAATGTCTTCAAACATTTCCTCAAGCTCCTGCAATGATAAAAAATCAGCTAGTAATCTTTAAATACCACAAATTGAGTTAAAATGTAAAGAAAATTGAGGAAATTAAACTTGCCTTATAAATCATCGTCTGCGAATAATAACGAACAAAGTAGAGAGGATTATTTTCCTCAGACTCATTCCAAGGGTAGATTCCAAACTTCGGGGAATTTAAAGCCTCTTGATAAAATAAAGTCAGTCCCCTGGAATGGACTTTCCATTTATCCTCGGAACTCAGTTGACTTTTGTGTCGTATCTGAAACTGCTCTATAGTGTCGTCAATCTTTTCTTTCAATTTGCGGATCATTCCAACTCTGAAAATGTTTGCATCGTTGTTTTCTTTGAAAACCAATGAGAGCATCCCTTGAAGCTGACTATGAAGCCATTGATCCTTTTCCCATTCCAAAGAAAACGTTGGTTTTTCAGAAGCATCCATAAGTTCCATATGCTCAGAGTTCCCAAGGAACACTTTTGATTTCCACAAAGAAGGTGTAGCTAAATGGTAAGAATGTTTATATTCCTCTTCAGTATCAGCTACAATCATTCGCAACAAGGAAATGAGCTGGACCCCTTCCGTGGCTATAAGTTGTTCTAAATAATATCTGCATTCATTAAGAACAACTGGTTTGTCTCCGTATTCATCCGGGTCACTCATCATCAATTTCATTTTCTCAGCCACTTTCGGTTTAAATTCCCAAGGAATACCAAATTTCAATTTGGCGGCTGCTACTTTCTGGCAAATGTACTGCCGAAGATAGTCGCACTTTCTTTGAGTGTAGAACTTGACACTTTGCTCAATTCCATGTGGAGCCTGCACGGTTTTAGACTTTACTTCCACGCTAGAGCTCAGCACCATTGCCGATTTACACAGGAAACATGGAAATTTCACTGTCGAATCGCCAATTTCCGCTTTCTTTTCCAAGTCACAAGAGCTAAGAACGTATTCTGCTTTCTCCAAAAGGTACTCGAGCTCTTTCCCGCCTCTACTTCCATTTTCTGCGACGTTTTTAATTTCTTCTTCCAATATATTCCTGTGATGTTCCAGTGCATCGTCAACCGCTGATTTGAACTGCGCCATTATTCCAGTGCGAATTTCATTATAAATTTTCAGTTGTGCGATGGAATTGAAGTTGCAGGGAAAATTTGAATTCGAGAAATGTTGACTAGTGAACCAGTCTTGAATGATTTGGTAAGAATGAAACCAGTCGACAATATTTGGAATTTTTACAGCTTTCTTAACAATGGCGACTACTTTTTGCTTGATGTCATTCACATCTTCAAAATGGTTGACATCACGAAGAGGGCGCAATCGGCTAGCAATTGTTTCAGGATCCACACTCTTTCCAATTATTGTTGTGAAGATATTATCTAGCATGTGATTTCTTCCAATTTCCACGTCATTGGCATTTGAATATACCGCCGCTGCCTCAAACGCCAAAGAAAGTTCTGAGACATTCATTTCCAAAGAAGTTTCGTCGTTTTCATCAGAATGATGGATTAGGAGAACTTCCTTTTCCATGACGGTAATATCCAGCGAAATTGTAGTTTCCAAAAACCCTCCACCACCGATTCTGCTCAAAGATATCAACGGTAGTTCTAGCATGTTCTCAATAAAATCCACAGTTCCCCGTTTTTTTCCATTGACATTGAAAATTATCAGCTGGCTTAAACTGATGACTTGGCCAACCATTTCTCTTAGTCTCGTTTCTGCCTCGTTGTTCCCAATTGTTTCTAAAGAACATAATCCTTCGGTGTCTATCACCAGAAGAGCATCGATATCGTTTTGAAGTTGATTCCGTGAAGACTCTTGAAGATGAACTAAACTTAGAGAAATTCCGTCAGAGCGAGCTTGAGGGCGGGTCATGAACTTTGTTCCAAACAGATCATTCAGTAATCTGCTTTTCCCACTGTTTTCAGGACCAATGATGCTCACAACGAAAATTTTTAGATCAGCATATTTATCTTTCAGGTACAATAGGAAACCATCTATCCATTTGGAATTTTTTTGACAGTTCAGCTCGATTGGGTTGCCATTGTCAAAGAACTCTGCAAAAGATTGTGGCCAAACAGAAATAATTTCCTCGTTGGAGTTCGAATGTAACGGTAACTCATAAATGGCAATCAGTTCATTGAAAAAATCTTGCAAAGTTATCAGCCGATCTTGCTGTTGGCGATAACGAATCTCTTTTAAATATCTTTGCAGATTAATTACATTCTGTGCGTTGTAGTTTTGTTCATCGGCCATTTCCTTTTCCAAATGTGGAATTAAAGCTTCCTCGATTTTCCTTAAAATCTGCGTTTCTCCAAAAGCCAATTGGGAAAGTCTTTGACGCAGATGCATAAATGCGATTCTTCGGCGGGAAGCTGGAAGTTTCGTTATACTGACGAACAAAGAAACGAATTCCCGCAAATCGGAATTATCATGCCAGATGCGATTAAAGTCATTAGTTGCAAGTGGCGCCTTCTCATGTAATTCCAGGGCATCCTTAACAATTTTGCAGGAACTGGATTTGCAGTAACTGATTAGCTTCTCAGATAGAGAAGTTTGTAACTTCTCAGCGACTTCAATGGAAGTATACGAAAATTCATTGTCTAATTCACCGGCGCTTGAAACAGGAGCAATGGCCATGCAACTTAGCAGGAGATTTTTCAATTTTTCCACGATCACATTCTTATCTCCACCTTCGGCGAGATCCTCTTCCTTTACATCAATACGATCAGAACTCTTGGTTTTATTAACGACTTCTCCGATTGGATTGACGAAAACGTGGAGAGTGTCTTTAGATTTCGGATACTGAATCAAAGATTTCAATTGCTTGGTCGTATCCTTAATGTTCCTCCAACTGGCTGGCATGTGGAACACCAAGAAGCAACTTGCAATTCGGGATAGCAATTTCAGTGTTTCAGGGTAAGCCATAATGTTCCCATGAACATTAGCAAGAAGAATTGGATGTCCATTAATATTTTCTGCACTCAATGCACTCCAAACATCTTCATTGCAAGACTCTCCCGAAAGTTCGACGAATTCGACAAACCCGGGTAATGACAATGGTTTGATCTTTGGTCCTGGCTCATTTTTGTTAGAAAATAAATTATCCGGTTTCAAAATGGAATTGAGCAGTTGACTTTTTCCAACGCTGTGATCTCCAATACGGACGCAAACGATGAGTCGATGAAGATCGGTGAATAATGCGGAGGAATTCTTAACTGTAGAATTCAGTTGCCTTAGCCATGGAAGTAAAACCTTAAAACTTTTCGTTGGATTGAAAGTAATATTCGGAATAATCAATGGGAGAGGCGACGGGAGTCTGTTAAGGGTCTCCACAAGCCACAGTCCTATGTCTGTTTCCACTGAATTTAAAATACAAGTTAGGACATCCAACCTGGAAATCGGAGGATTTTCTTTGTCTTCATCATCCGAGTCTAAATGAATATTCCCAGGACGTTCCGTTTCAAATTGATCACGCAGTTTTTCAACGCACTCTGAAATAGTTTTCGGAGTGAGGGCGTTAGAATCCAGTAACTGAAGTTGTTGCATAACATAAGGGATAACCTGACTCATGAACGTTGTCATTTCCTCTTCGGCAATTTTTGGTTTGTGGAGCGTGTCTATGAATTGGAAGAGGGCCGAATTGTCCAGTCGCTTGAGGGATCCACCGGTGAGGTTGTCCCATTTCGGATTTAATTCGATAATCGGAGAATTTTCAGAGTAATTCTCTTCCTCTTCAAATTCTTCCTCTCGAATGGGGATGTCGATTTCAGCGACTGCCTCAGAATTATCGTTCTCTTTCTGCATCCACAATTTGAGGGCTGATGCTGCTCTTCCAACTGCAGAAAAATCCCAAGGCTCATCAAAGTATTCTCGATGTTCATTCCAAAAGTAAAGGACTTGGACCTTCAGTAGTTTTTCTTTGAGATTTTTGTTATTTTGAATGTTATCCCACAGAACTTTTTGGAAATCCTTGGGCAATCGTCCACGGATTAAAATAATTTGCAAGACCTGGAGAAAATCCGTCAAATCTTCCCATTTACGTTTCCACTCGAATTTAATGCTATCTGCTACAACGAGAGCTTTAATTTCTTGAGCAAAATTCGCAGGAACGAAATCAGGAACGAAATTAATATCGTAATCCGACTGACATTGGAATTGCTTTATAGAATTCAAGAAATTAGGGAATCTTAGTCCGTATTCCATCAAGTTCAGGAATTTCGGGTTATCCCACAAATCCTGGTAGTTATTTGCATGCAATTGATAATCCCCGAAGTTTTTAATCACTTGGATTAGTATATTTTCATCCGGAAGACCATTAAGTGTGTTTAGGGTTTCAAAAGCAGCTTTTAGCGCAGGGTGATCAATTGATTTCCTCAAAATCTCCAAAGCTTGGTAAAAACTTTTTCGTTTCACAAAAGAAACGGCTTTCGGCCATGTTCCGGGGTAAAGAATTTCATTGAGTGCTAAAATGTATCGTGTAATGGTGTCTGCAAGGAAAGACGGCGTTATTATCCCTTCTTCGCCACCTACTTCTCTTGCAAAGTCGATGAGAGCTTTCAAGTGGAGGTAGGGTCTTTGAGAAGTGATTTTCCCGCGGCAGGCATCGAAAACTTTCAAGGCTCCTTTCACATAAACCTCGAAATGTTTACCCTCATAAGGTTGCATTTGTTTCCCTAATTCGAAAGGGTCAGGATCATTAGCAGAAGGTAGGATATCATCAATGATTTTCTGGGGATTGGCTTTCGCGCTGTTTAGTCTTCTTTTCATTTCCGTTACGCAATCTTCCAACTTTAGCAAGATTTTATTATACTTTGCCAGGTAGTCCTCAGTCTCCTCCCCACGAACGTTTGTAAAATTCACATCAGCTTTTAGTTTCTCTACGTAGGGCGTCATCTTCTCAATGAGAGTTTTCTTGCGGGAAGTTTCATCGTATTCATCCGCCAAAATCTGTTCTAGTTCCACACGCAAATCCAAAGGACACTGGTCATCATCAATTAGATTTTGAATGGAATCGTAAGTGTCTTTGTTGTCAGCGGTGTACTCCTCCAAAGTTGTGATGGCTAAATCCAGTTTGGAAAGGAAGGTGTCATTGGTGTAATAATAATTGTTCAAATCTAAGTAGAGATCCTGCCAGATATCAGAGCATTTTGCAGCGATATCAACCAAGAATGCTTCCTTCTCCTCGTCCCATTTACTTTTCTTGAAGATATTCAAAAGATCCGGGAAAAAAGATTTCGACGAATATGTCAAGCATATTTTTGCTCCAGATGCCATTATTTCATAAATATCTCCCGAAACTGCTGCCCGAATTAGTTCGATTGTCAATGGAATCAACGGATCGACGTTAATTTCAAATGAACCTCTAGAAAATTTTTTCAAGGATGATTCCCGATCTCCCCAAAGTTCTGCAACGGCCACAGCAAATCGACAACGTTTTGGATGTAAATTGGTTTCCGTCAAGTTTTTCAAAGAGAATGATCTCAGGTCGGGTTCTTCGTTATTCCGTGCTGTTAAGAATTTCTGCAGGAGCAATTGTAAATCCAGATTATCAAGACAGACGGCTTTTAGATTGTTATTAAGGAAAATTAAAAGTACAGGAGCCTGGGAAAATTGTTGATGAATGATATTCGAGCCAAATGTTCCAACAACAAGATCGTAGTCAAGTTTGGGCAGTCGCTCTTGCAAAAATGTCTTTAGACGTTTGAAACATGTCATACCTTCGACAATTGTATCCGGTACGTCCACACTGACAATAAATTTCCATTTGTTATCTTTGGCAATTATTTCCCGAATCTGAAGAAAACTTTCCTGGACTTTGACAGATTGGAAATTCATCGTGGTGGAAATTAAACTTGGGATATCCGAAAGATTTTCCGTGTTCAGTGGTAAGTTAATGCTGTTTAAAGCTGCATTGACAGAATAGAATCGGGATTCAACAGGGTAGCCTTTTCCAATGGCGACTCGCAGGATATGCAAAGCGAAAACGACTTCTCTTCCCAAAAATTTCTTTCCAGAATTCAAAGATGTGCCATTGGAAGTGAATTGGATGGAAAATTCCTTGGAAATATTCGGGTAGAGTATCCCTGTCTCGATTCCGATTTGTTTCAATGCCCGACTGAGGTCAAATAAAGCAAGAATGGAGCCATAGCTTTCGTGAGATGAGTCATCACTTGAGGAAGTTTGCAAAACGATTTTCAAGGTTGTCGAGGATTCAAGCCAATCTTGAACATCTTGAAGATTAGAGAAAAATGTGATATCATTTTCCTCCTCGTCGAAATCAAATGCTTTTACTCCCAGGAGTTGTTGACGACCTTCGGCGGCGTAATTTAGAATCTCGGCGTGAATTTGACAGAAATCAAATTGCTCTTCAAACTCTTGAAGCAGTTCCCTGAGTGCAGTAGTATCTTTAAGACCAAGTTGGTAATCAAACATGCAGCGGTACGCCTTTGTTTGAAATTGGACAGACAACATCGTCAATTGATTTTCCTTTTCAATGATATTCATCGTCAAGTGGTTTTCTGAGTCTTTAAGAATACCCAAGAGTCGATCGTCCTTTTCCAGGACACGCACCTTGATGTACTCAAAGATTTGGATGTCTTTCAAAGTTGTAAACATAGTCATGAGGGAATCCAGCAAATCTTTATCGATTAATTTGTAGAATTTCTGCATGGGAAGTGTCAAGCTGCCACTACTGCCGTGGCTTAAAAACTGATTAATGGGAACGGCGCGAAATTTGATCGGAACTCCAGTCACGTTCAAATCCTTGATCATCTTGAAGGGTTTTTCATCATCGGCGTTAAAATCATGAATCATTTTCAAAAGTTCCTGCAAATTCTTCGGCTGAGTCTTAACAGGAGGAGTCGAAGTCACCGTAATTTCGGTTGTTGTATCAAGACCGACGGAAGTGTCGTCAATCCAAAGACTTGCTCCGATCGTCGCTGATGCTACATACAAATTCGCCGTTCCTTTTGCATATCCCTTCAGGTAGAATCTTTTATT
>JAAAYG020051138.1:1278-11404 GCA_009936455.2 Tomocerus minor
TGAAATGTCAATAAATGTCATTCACATGGTGAAAATGTAAGACAAGTAAAAGTATAAAGGAATGTGCAGTACTGGTGAAAGTTCTAGCCAACGTATTTAATTCTGGGGAAAGTAAATTCTGCCAAACACAAACCTGAGCATGAAGATTCGAATGAGTTAGCAAAACGCCTTTAGGAAGCCCTGTTGTTCCACTTGTGAATAGCAGTAAAGCATTTTTTCCTTGGTAAGCACTAGGGTTTAACAGGTCGGAACTCTTCTCTGTCGATGTGGTCTTCAGGTCATTTTCGTAATCGACAACAATAAGTTTTGAATCTGTCAATTTCGCGACTTTGTTCATTTTGTCCGCATAAGGCTTCGTACAGACCAGTATTTTTGCTGATGTTGATTTTATGAAATATTCCAACATATTTTCCGGGTGACTGGAGGACAGCGGAAGAGCTAAAGAAATGTGTTAATATTTCAGGAGTGTCGTTTATGATTTATTGTAGTAGCCATATATTTCATGCGTATATATGAAGGAACCTACCAGTATGTTTGGCAGCCCATGTTCCAAATAGAGTTGTAGGGAAAATAATATCACGGTCAACAAGGAAGGCCACTCTTTCCTCTTTTGCAGATACTGACTTCAATTCATTGGACAATGCCAAGGATTTTGCACCTAATTCGGAGTAAGTATAATTCTGGCCTTTATGATCTGTAAAGGCAATACAATCCTTTAAATTTTGGTCGAAAACGGGGGCAAATAAGGGAAGACGAATATTTCCACTGCTTTCACTACTAAAAGTCCTTCTCGCTAAGTGCCCTGAAAAAAGCTTGGTGGATCTTTTTAGCACGAATCCTGCTGAAGTGTAAAACATTTTGCATTTATCACATAAACTTTAGCTTTCTCTGAAAAATAACAAAATCTATTTATTTAACTTATGGATAAAAATCTCAATATACTGTACGTGCATAATAAATATCTTTTAAGTGCAAGAGAATCATGTGCAACAAGTGCTTATCTTTATCACTAACTTCAGTAGTATCCCCTGTATGTTTATTGCATAATAGTAACTTCAAGTGGAAGAGAAATTAATTGGACTCTTCTGAACTTGGACTGGATTTGGCTGGAGAATGTCTGTGTTTGGGGAAGTGAAAGCAAAGGAGATCTGTAACAAAATTGATTCATTCCCGCGACAATTGTTGCGCAAAAGTTAAAACGATATCTTTGCTAATATCCAGCGATCTCCAGAAACCAGAACGAAATGCCGAGGTTCTGGTGTAGACAAAAACGATAAACGTCTTAATTCTTCGGATGACATATTGACAAGTGTAATAGAACACCAATATGTCTTTTCCGAACACTTCTTTGTTCTTACTCCAACTGAAGAGATGTGCACAACAATGAAATCTGGCTGATCACTGATATTGTTTTATTAGGCCCCGGATTCGACGGCATTCGGCTGTTGGCATTCTTCAGTCCGTAGTCAGGATTCCCGTGTTTCCAGAGGCCAGACTAGACAAAAAATCAGTATTCATACGGTTATCGGTTTGGATTTTAGATTGAATTGTTACCTATGATGATGTCAGAGACTGAACGTTTATTGGAGCCTCCTAAAGGGAGGCTTCAGAAAGTTGATATTGGAGCTTTGGCTACTTTAATCCAGCAATATGACCAGGTAAAACATTCAAAATGTATTGTTTTTACAGTTTTGTCTTAATGATTAATACCAAATATACTGAATACCTGTAAATTGTAACTGTTTAAAATTTAGGCATTGGAAACAAATGCTGAGAAGATTGTAACCTGTGAAAAATCTAGAGATGACTACTTGCAACTGCGGAAAAGACTTATTACTCTTCCCAACAAGGTAATTTTATTGTACATTACATGAATTAATTATTATACATTCTAAAGATTAGTAAGCTAGTGAGCAGTTAGTATTTGTAATATTTTTGTAACTTTGTTTTAATGTTTTAGTTGGAATACAATGCTATGCTGCCCCTCGGAACTAGAGCTTTTTGCCCAGGAAAAATTATTCACACTAACGAAATAACTATTAAGCTAAGTGACACTTGGTATATTGAAACCTCTGCGAAAACTGCCGTAGAAATAATCACACACAGACTGAAAAGTAAGAAATAATCATTATAGATTTTTATTTCGTATTTAACTTCCATTCAAGTTTCTGAGTCAGTCAACGTCACATTGAAATTCATTGATTGCCACGTTTAATTAGATTTTTTTCTGTTTTATATTAATTATAAAATGTGAATAATTTAATTTAGAATGCGAAGAAGTGTTGGCTAGTTTAGTAAAAGAAGAAGAATTATATCGATCTTGGAGAGAGGAAGCCAATCGTCAAAAAACTGAGGCAATGCATGATGGAACAATTGAAATACAAGAGGAGTATGACGACCACAAAGAAAAGCAGTGGAGGGTTAAGCACCGAGAAAATTTGCGCAAATACCACCAAAATTTAGCAAAGGAGCGTAAACATAAGGCTGAAGAAGCGAGCAAAGAAAATGATATTTGGAGCAGATTGGATGAATTGGAACTAGAAGAGGAGCTAGAAGAGGCAGGAATTAGTTTAGACTCGTTGAAGTTAGAGGATGACGAAGAGTTACAGCCAGAAGGAACAAAAAGTGACTTGCAAACATCTGCATCATCAGAGGATAACAAAAATACTAATGTTCCTGATCTCGCTCCTGTTGCAAATGAAGGCTGTAGCAAGAAAAATAAAAGGGTAACATTTAGTGCCGAAAATGTAATCCATACTCTGGTCGACGATGAAAAAAGCCATCCTTTGACACCTTACATACATCCAAACAGAAGAAAAAATATGAAACTCAGTTCTAATAGTAATTCAAGCGAATCTACCTCGTCTTCCTCAGCTGCGAAAGTATGTGAGCCGCTGGTTATTAATTTTAAGCACAGTCAGCCTGATGATCCTACAAATATTGAATCAAATTCTGAGGAATGCGATAACCAAAGCCAAACGGTGCGTACTCCTGGTGATATTTTAAAAATCTTTGGTGGTAAAGGTGCTAGTTGTGAAACTCCCGTTGTGCCGAAGTCGATTCTGAAGTCACGTCGTCAAAGTTGGCCTAATAATACTGCCGTAGTAGCCACCGAAGATAATAATATGACTTACAATCACGTTCTTACAAAACAAAGTTCAATAAGCAGTACTTCAACAAAATCCGTGCCTAATACGAAATCTAAAAGAGTATCAGTAGCAGCAACTGTTGACCAAATAACTGAATCGGAAGAAAGTGTTAGGGATACCGTTATCGAGCGTGGAGGTGTAAGTGGACTTGCCACACAACAAAATAATGAGACTTTGAATGATGCTGGAGATGCCAAGAAGCCTGTAAGCTTATTTAGACAATCTAGGCAGAAGAAATGAATTAAGACTTGTCATAATATATTTTTTCACAATGAACTTCATTTCTGAACTGAACGAAGGAATACAAGTATGTAACTTAGCACAATAATTACGAAAATGATGTTTAGCTTTTTTGCTCTCTCTATATAAAGATTGAAGAAAACGTTACATGTATACATACGTATATTATCAATAAATTTTAAGTACGACAGGTACTTGATATGAATAATATTATTACAATAACAAGTAATGTATCAATATTGATTGAACGTTTATTTGTAGGCAACTCATCCTATTTCTTTCAAACAGGGTACTTAAAATTACCAGTAAATCATTCACAATTTATATTAAGTAAATGTAAGTTACCTTTAATTTTCCTTACAATTGTTTTCTAATCAATACAATACACTTTATTTGATTTGGTCTGGCGAGGACGTGTGTGAGTGAGAAACTAAATGTGCATTGCTATTTAGTACTGGAAGGTGTATCCGTGGAAGGGATTCTGTTTTGCAGTTTCATTTTCACTTTTTAACATAGTGCATACGCATTCTACCCACATACATCATTATTACACAACTGATTACATATTTTTCTCCTAACTTAAACAATTTACATTTAATACTACGTTTTTATTTCAACATTTCACCAGTTGCAATTAATCGGTAGCAGAATGACTTCGTCGCATACCAAATACCATGTGTAAGTGCATATGTATATGTTATTTCTTTTACGTGAAGGATGATAGGTCAAAAGTGCCAACTTGTATGTCCTTACAACTTTATCCCTAAAACTGTGTCATCATCAATGCCTTAATATTTATGGGTCTTTTTTGTTCGTTTGTATTGTAAGTTTGTATGTATTGCAATTATGGTTTCTATAGACAAATATTATAAAGTATCTAAACTGAAGTCACGTAAATGTTTCCCCTGTAATAGATATCTGTTCCTCTCTAACAAAGTTTATACGTTAGGTAAAGAAATATTCATAACTGAAAGTGTAAAAATTAATTCTATTCTCTTTAACTGTTCAAATCACCTATAGCACACAGTCATGTGTGTTGCTATTACATATGGTTCAGTCATTAAAAGCATTATTACATAATATAGAATTTTACTCTGTATCTGTTAGCATTATAGTATATTATATAATATTTCCTAGCTGTTATTTAAAGTGTGTCAACGTGTGATTATGTGGTTTTACTTTTTTGATGTCAATTGGTAATTTAGTACGAATGATGACTGCTTTGCTAGGGAAAGCCACAGTTAGAGTCATTACCTGTTTACTGCATGCATTATCATTTTAAGCAGGCAGAAACAGCAATACTTGACATAACCTCTCCTCTTTATCCTATCTACGTACGTATATTAGTGTGTAGTACATTTAACTTTTTAACTTTAGCTAATGTATACAGATTAAAGTGATATAGTGGTGAGTAGGGTGTTATGTAAATTAGCTTTTAAATTAAAACTCGTCCTTAATAATAACTGTAGTCTGTAGTTGTGGCATAATATGAAGGAGTAGAACGCGGCTCGTACTACTCTGAGGTGTGCACATTTACACAGATGACACATAAAAGGACACCTTGGGAAGAATAACTTAGAAGGGTAGTGTAGATGAGAACATTGCTTCTATGGCAGGAGGGGCTGGAATGAGATCCTCCAGTTTAAGGTAGAATATTCTCTGGAGACCTTGCACACTGAGACTCCTCAATTCAGGTAGCTTTCCCAAAATACGAGAGAAGTAATGTGGCTTCCGTTGAGCCTCTCCGTTGTAAGTGACGTGATCGCGAAGAGAGCCAATTATCCTCATTTGCAGTTGCTCCACTTTCACTGCGTCTTGAAGGGAATGCCGATCTGCAAAATTAATAGTGTTTTTCTTTAAACATCAGATTATTAACAGAATTTTAAGAGAAAACACTTTTAACTAATCCTCAAGATTGGCGCATTTATTATTTTCTATACCTGTAACAAGTACAAGGGCCTCCAGACAAGCCATTGTAGATAAATCCATATGCATTCCCTGTAGAGAGTTGCTGAACTCTAAAATGGCATCATACCAATCTCCGAATACTGGCCGGCATTGATCCCGGTGGAGGACTACGCCATTGCAAAATGTCAAAGAATTTTCGTTTGGTGTGATTCTGCATGAAAAAGAAAATATTTTATAGATATATATATAGACATTCACGAGTAGGTAATAGATCTAATTGGGAAATTAAGAGAGGACTGATCCATTTGGATGAATGAATTTACCTGTAAGCAAGGCGCAGTACAAATAGCTCAAGAGATGCACTTTGTATAAGTAAGTCCTGATCATGTCGATTGAATTCGTTGAATCCTGGAACTTTCTCGGAAAATCCTCTAATAACATCGAAGCAGTAAGTTAAGAGTCTGAAAAAGTATTGAATGTGTTCAGGGTGATTGACTATGGAATCTTTGTCTTGGGGAAGGTCTCGATCGAAAGGAGGCTCTTGATACTAATAAAAGGAAAAAAAATATATTAGTTATAGCTTTGCTCTTTTTTCAGTTCACCAAAGGTATTGAATTTCAAAATGATATTTTATAGCTCTTGGATTAGACTTACCATGCTAAAGTCCTTATTTTGTGATTCTGGGCTACTATCCAAGTGGGCTCTGACAAGTGCAGTGATAAGGGAGACTGGCGGCGAAGGTGGTGATGTCGCAGAATGGCCCGCTCCAGAAGAATCTCGGGGCTTGGAAGGAAGTCTTCCTCTCCGTCCTTTCAGAGAATCTGTGCGTACAACTTCTCGTACCATTCCAACCTGAAATACATACAAAGATTCATCCAGTAAGTTATTAAGTTGGGTTTTAGTTCGGACATCCTGACTCAGAGAGTGTCAGATTTGTAGAAAAGCCATTTATATGAATCTTACCGCAAGACATTTCTGAAATCTGCAAAATTGACATCGATTTCTTCGCCTTTTGTCAACAGGGCAGCCTCTGTTGGCCATGCAGACATATTTAGCACCTCGCTGGACAGTTCTTTTGAAGAATCCTTTGCATCCTTCACAAGTCCGGACGCCATAATGCTGGCAAGCTGCCGAATCTCCGCAAACAGCACAGAGTTTATCAGACATCGGGGAATGGGACATGCCCGACGGTCCTGATTGGCATTCCATAGATTCCACTGAAGGCAAATGAGGAGCGCTACATGATGACTGTGTAGCCAAAGGAGTAGGAGCTCGGTCACTGTGACAAGGGCTGGGACAGTCGGAAGATGTTTTCGTTGACTTTGATGGGCATGGTGGAGAACTAAGACTAAAAAAGACAATATTTCATTAGTTCTTCCGAAATTGCGATGAAATTTCTACTTTTTTGTAGTAAATTGTAGTAAGTTACCTTGCAGTGAGTTTTCTGTGGCGATGAGGAACGGTAACCTGAGAAGTGGAAGCAACTTGAGGAATGATAGAAGGGGGCGAGTTGATAATTTCAAAGGAAGGGGATGTTGGCGGATAGAAAATCTGATGATGATAAGATAACGGACTGGCAGAAGGAGACGGACTATCTGGCGGGGGCTGTTGTTGTTGCACATGCTGCTGGAATGGAATGATTGGTGTAGAAGCTGAGGTCACTGTGACCGATGAGGCAGGAAGATGAATACCGAGAGGATGTTGATATGAGGGGGACACGGCTGACTCGTCAAAGCTAAAGACGTCTCGTCGATAGCGTGGGCTGTACGTTTCTTGGAAACTCGGAAGTGGAGTTCCTGGAATCGGAGTGGATCCTCCGAGATCTGGGTTAGTTTCCACTGAGCCTTGGAGGGACGGGGAATCAAGGATGTAGCAGGCGGAAGGACTAGTAGTTAGCTGAGAGCACGAGTCTTGGCCATTGCTGCTGCTGTTGCTAGTTGTATCTTCCATGAAGATCGGTCCGTTGAGTCCGTGGGTCAAATTGTGGAGGGGTGCGTATGCGTTCGGGGTGTTGTGACTGTTGCTTGAAGAATGAAAAGCGTAAGGGTGATTATTATAATCAAAGGAATCGTACACAGTGCAAGATGATCCTACTGAGGGCATGAACTCTGACTCTGAATCCGAGTTATGAAGCACTGACTCTGCATCCACTAAGGCATCCAGGAAGCCTGGCAACTCGGAAAACCCCGGCAGAGAGACCTACGAGAAAGAAAAAATTGTTTTTAAACCGCCCATTTTAACGTCTCTTAAATGTATCACCACTCATATGAAATTGTTCATGAAATGAAGGATAAAAGATTCCAGATTCTTCCCGAGTCCGAATGAAACATGAAACTCACTTGAGGCTGAAGTAGAAGCATGCTGCTGGAGGAGGAATGATGATGATTGTGTTTGTGATGGCTCGGAGGTATTCTGTTTTCCGAGCTGTGGTTCCTTTCAGCCACCGCACAATCTTCACGACGTCTCACTGTCCAAAAACAGAAAAAATTTAGTTCATTCAGTTACATTTTTATAAAATTATGCCCCACATAGTCCTAAAATTATTCTTTATTCAGAAAACATTTCCCTATATACTCTTCCTATTCCCTATTCCCCTCTATCTCAAAATCTCAATCGTGGTAAAATTAAATGCAATTGTTTTATGCGTATGTGGAACTCACTTAAATGGTAAGCAGTTGTACCGGAAGTCATGTTTTATCACAAGTAACTAACTCACTTATCGTTTAAGGATTAACTGGCAAGGAATGATGATAGATCTAGCCGGACTTCTAAAAGAGAAATGACGATAAATTGTTCATGCCTGAATATATAAGTGAATCCTCGACAAAAGGACTGAGATAACTAGTGAAATTGTTACAGTCGGCTTCTTTTCTTCCTAATGATATGATACAGGGAAGGAAATATGAGATTCCCAGCTATTCTACTTCGACTACAGACTTGAGTAGATTTTTAGATAAATAAAGTGACTAGTGGCAGCGGAGAGACCGACAGTGCTCACTTACTCATTTTGTTCTGGAAGTACAACAGTGTATCATCATGGGCATCGCACTACGTATCAAGAGTAGTATCATCATGTCTTTTGGCTGTGACAGAGGAGAGTAGAGCGAGGATGATGACTGGATAGCATAATGTATGTAAAATATGCTTTTGAGAGAATCGGCCGTAATAAAATAAGGAGGCTATTATTTTACTAGCGAAAGCAACTCGAGAATGTATGAGATGATTACAATCCAAGTCAAGGGTCATTTGTTTAATATGTTTAGAAAAGTTTCCCGTGAGAATTTCTCCGCTTTTCACTCAACTCCCTTTGGACTCATCAAGAGTTAGTGGCATTTCCAAAATCTCGATACGGCTCAGCCACTCCATTGTTCAGTGTTGTTTGATTGAATTGCTTATTTGCTCGACGCTTCATAAATTTGCAACTTTGTCTCCCCTAATCTTTTCTTCACTTTCAATCGATATGATTTACGAGCCTCTCACTACTCACTCAACTTCCCTTGCCTCAACTCAATGTACATGCAATAATACACAGGCACATCACGTCACATGCGACCACTATCTCTCTGTCTACCTTTGTAGGCAGACACCAAGGTTTTCCTGCAAGAAAGCTCACTTTCTCCTACTTTCTCTAGTTTCACTTTACCGATTCCAATAATGTAACGTAAGTCTTCATACATCCCTTACATAACAATTGGCCATGCTATCTTCACTTAGAACTTTATACTTTCCCTTGCATAACAAAGCTTACTCAATTGCTAGAATGCACAATGAAAATACCCGCCCCCATCTGGAATCACTGCTGTTTGAACTAAAATAGCTGATTTACTCTATATTCCATTGTTGATTAAAATATTACAAACTTATAGTCCAATTGTTTCCAGTTCAATCTGTATATCACAACTGGAAAAACAATTCATAGCAATGTGCAAACCCTAAATATTTTTGTAACACAATGCTACATAAAAATAGCAGTAAATTAAGATAGGATTGATATCTGCCCCAATTATGTGTTACTATTTTTAAACAATTTTGTTCTAACAAAACAATGCTTTTCAAATGCCTTGCAGTGTGTGATTTGAATGTAATAGGTGGCCCAATTTATTAAATGTAAAAAGCAAATCAATTTCGTATAGACTACCATTATCTTGGTTATCAAGTCAAAAAATACTTATTACGTCCTAATTGGTAATATAAAATCTTCGGTCAATGTCACAATAATTGCTTAAAAACAATTGTAGAACTTCATCCTGAATCAGTGGAATCGTGTAATGACGCAAATACGCAATTCGATGTAATTGATCTTCTTTTGCACAGATTGCTATAAATCTCAGCAAAATATCATCCACGCATACTGCTAACAATTGCAACGTATTTTTTCTTCTATTAAACCTTGCATTATGTAGGGTAGAATTAGAGGAGGGTAATTGAATGCTCTGGGTCGGCCTCGTGTAGAAATTCGATCCTTCAGTATGTTCGCGACAAAGTCATCGTAGGACATGAGATGAGGAACTTAGGAGAGAGGGTAGGAAGGGCTGAATTGACAATAGTCCCATAGGATGACAGGTGTGAGGCATATCATATTTAATATCCATGAGTCGAGTGTGAGTTTACCCACTGCACTAGCAGAGGAGACTTCAACGGCCACCGTTTCACTAGCGAATTCACGCTGTGCATTCTAAATGGATTGAATCATTCAATGGGCGTTGTTGCAAGTATATGCTGCATGTATTTCCTAGTAGCATATGCTCCTGTATAACTATTGCTTAGAACTGATGCGATGTACAGTTCCATCTTTATTTTTATTAAATTTCAGTTGCTTTGACTTGAAT
>JAAAYG020051138.1:17810-36670 GCA_009936455.2 Tomocerus minor
TATTACGTCTATAAACATCAACATTTACAATACCCTATGATAGTTTACTGCAAACCGTCTCTGAATGAGAAGTAATCTTTTTGCCGTGATCATCATCTCCAAACTTTATTCTTACTCGTATCAAGTGTCAAATCCTTAAATACCAAAAGCAAAACAGCATTTCTTGCAAAATCCTAATAGACGGCCTTTAAAAATACCTCCGCAATCTTTTTTCAGCCATCAAGTGGATTGCACCGTGAAAATGGTGCAAAAAGAAAAATTGTTATGTTTGTAATATTTACATTTGGGGACGATGAGGGTACAATAATTATTGGCAGCTAGTCTGCAGCTAGTTATGATGCTGTCAGTTTTTGTATTCACTAATCCCCACCCGCACGCTATCATTTGAATAATTTGAATGTAGTTATTTTAAAGCACATCGTGTAATATTCATATATTGATGGAAATGTATATAATAACACCATAAAATAAAGGGTGCATTAAATATTTAATATGTGCCATGTGCATCTCAAAGGTATACTAAGGAAATTATATCTATTCTTAGTTTGTTAGATTGCTGATAAAATTGCGGAGGAAGTGGGAAATGAAGGAAAGATTGTTAGTGAACAAATGAAGAAAGTTAAGAGGTAAAATTCCTAGAATATGTGACTCCTTCCGTTCACATGAAACGAAGGAACCAATAGGCCATTGTTTCCTGTCTTTTTAATACCTGCCGATCCTGCTTTTCCGTCTAAAGAGTCACAGCTAAAGGCATATTAAAATATGTGTCTCTATTTTGGATGAAATTCTGATGTACTCCCACGTACAGAAGTGTATGCCTGTTTCAATTCTGGAAGTCTCGCTCCTGAACGCATTGCTTAGTGCTTGACGCACAGTGAAAGTATCTACGACACCTATCACATACCTCTAAGTGGAACCTTATTAATTTCCGTTGATGCCCACACAGATACGGAATGTGATCTCAATGCGTACATAGGAATTACCGTTCCGTAAATCCCAGTCAACAAAACCAATCTCCTTTAAACATCTCAACTCCTCAATGTAGGACAGGATTACAGGAAACTGGGGTACTCGCTACTCCTACACATAAATTCACCTGCATCAATGGATGGAACTAAATATCAAACCGTTTTGACATGAGACTGAGACCTATCGAAAAGCAATGTTTGCAATGTTAATAATTCCAGATTGACATACTATCCTAACTTCACGTACGTAGTTTCTCTCAGCACAATCTAACAGGATGTAATTTTTATTTGGCTCATGAACCTCTACAATAACACGAAAACAAAGTGATCACTGTTCTCGTATTTTTTATTGAGAAATACAGGTAAATGGCAAAGGCTACAACAACAGATTCCTTTCTTTGTTTAAGTGGCTGAAAATACGCTCACAGTGAAGTACGTGGGCTTGTTTTTCTTCTACAGGGGAACTGAATGGAATGGGAAGAAAATGTTACAAATTAACATGGTGGTTGGCTAGTTAGCTTTCCCTTTAAGGGCACCTACGTACTTTGGGGTTTAGACTTCGGAGTTTACTACAATCTGTTAAAGCTTTTCAAGGTTGTACAACTTAACTCAATTGAATGGACTGTTTGGGTTTAAGATAACTTCATTTGGCATAATTCACAGGTTATTGTTTCTATTCTATTTGTGTTTAGTGTTGCTACTAATTAGATTAGAATATTATGGGCCTATGTTGTCATAAATTACAGCTACGTATACAAGTATTGCAAACCAGATGGAACTTTCTTTACTATCAATTCCTAAGAAATTACATACACACATGTAAAAATTCTCTCCTTAATCCTCATTTACATACAATGAATACGCAATGAAAAGATTTATATGATTTGCACATATTCTAAATAGTGCAAAGTGTGGCCAAGCAAATTGCATTATAGGTTATCATTTGTAATATCATATATAATATTCATTTATTTATCATCTCAGCCAATATAACTGAATATCTTTTTAAATGCGTTCAGTAAGCAGGTAGGATATCCTATAATCTCCACGTTTTTATATATAAAATATAAAATTATCAATGATGAATGACGGTGAAGCTAAAACTGAGATTTCAACACTAACAGCAAAGCAATACTACATATATAATCAGAATCACTTAATCACACATAATTGCTGAGTTGAAAGAATTTAGTTTCATGGGCCACTACCATACAGCTCTGACTCCTAAAGTTGCAATTACTGCGTTTGATTACTAACGAAAATAACGCGAGTTTCATTGATTCCGTCAACCTGTAACTTTTCATGTGGTGAAAGGTTTCAGTTTCTGGAACTTTTCATGTCATGTGGTGAAAAATATTTCATGAAATGCAAAAGAGTCTTTGATCACAATGCATTTCAAAAGCTGCATCCTTTATATGCTATTAGCTGCTATACTATAAAGGGCTATAGACTATTGTTCCTTATTGCTGACTGACTTCATTTTTGAAGGATTTTCGTCTATGAAATATCCTGTTAGGTGTACTTCATGTTTTTTCATATCTCAGTAGGTACCCTCCCTATGTGTATCTATTTCGGGAGTAGATCAATAGTAGCTGTTGAAAAATAGTATGTATTACCGAGATAATCCAAGTTATTATTAGTACCTATATCTGTGACTCTGTGAGTGTATTAGAAATATGTATCAGCAGATATTTTTGGCATCCGGAGAGTAGCAAGTCTGGAAGTAAGGAGGAAGAATGCCTACTCAAAGAAACCGCATATTCAGAGATAGACACAAAAAGGCTCTAAAAAAGCTCATAGTCAACACCAAGGAACTTCACTTGGCTGTGAACTTCAATTGGGTTGCTTTCATTTCCTTTAGGTTCTCTCACTCACTCCTCAGTCGGACGAGACCATCTGAGGGTCAACGAAATCCCCTAAAATACCCAGACGAGAATAGACGAACCTTCAGAGACACACGAATCGATATTGTAGGCGGGCTCCGCTCTAAGCCACCCTAGACTTCTGCATATAGAAACCTATAGCTCTACGTCTTATCGCCTACAAATGAGTAGTCTACTGGAGGAAAAGGAACGGAGAAAGCTCAACTCTACCTAATTCCACATTGGAAAGCAAAAAGATGCAAAACTTTGGTTTTCCCCCTTCAGTTTCTATTGTATCCGCCTGTTGTAAGTACTAACTCCTGGTCACAGAATCATATTTCATACCAACTATGACTGGTAGTATGAGGTGCATTGCATATAATATAAATGATCTGTTCCCGTAATGAAAACGAAAAGTACTTCAGTGTCTTAATTGTTATTTTCCTTCATAAAAGGTGTACGGTATAAAGCATCTTGTTTCTTAAATGTAATTACTGCTTCCTGTTCCGATTTAAAATCTTTTTCTCGTACCAGGCACTAGGAACATGTCCTTTCCAGGTCAAATAGCTATTTCTACAAACTTACAATTAGTTCAAATCAGAACTATAGAAAACTAATGGTAAAAATACATTTAAACAGCGCTCTCTCAATTCTTGGAGCCGAAAATACCGCACCCAATTTTCTTTGATTATTTGATAAGTCCTAATCAAGAAATATTGTTACGGTGAGCCTTGAATGCAAATCCATTCCTCATCGCTCGTCACATGGCTATCAAACTACATTCTGGAATTTTGGTGAAACTCAGATTCTAAGGAAAGCTAGCGGGTTAAGATGCAGATGACGAAATGTTTTTGCACAATACATGTGATGTGAGATTGTTGATACACTTATCCCGACTTGGATGATAGTCAACGTGACTGGCATACATTAAGATAGGATCACATATTATAATAAAATTTCCTTTTTCACTCTAATGCTCTAATTTATTTATATATTATTATGTAGTCATGTGCAAAGTTGATCATTAGATCAAAGAATAACTAAAAGGAAAGTAAATGGAAATGAAATGCAATCAGTGCAAGCATATTGATTTAGCTGTATCCTGTATTAGAGCAGACGAGTAAAGTTATAACCGTTCATCATGAAACTTGTATAATTATGTTACATGTAATAAACTGACACACTTGGCCATTGACAACTGATAGTTTAGAAACATCAGTATATTTATAATTGATTTCAGTAGTTTTTATTCAAGATCATTTCAAAAAATATCATAATCATCGCTGATTTTATGCTTTATGTATACATTTATTACATTACAAGGCAATGTGAGAAAATTTTAATCACGAGCGAGTATATTTATTTATATGTGTAATGTAAGTTTAGTTGCCACATGTGAGGAAACGAGGAATTCGTTTGATTTCCTATTGGAAATCAATTATTATTCTCTGTAAGAGCAGTACAATTTGCATACTACTACTGCAGTATCACTTAAGAGACCAGGATATAGCAGTAGTAGTACATGGCTAAAAAGTACCTTAACAGAGATTACAAGGAGGTTTTACAAGATCTATACCTAGTGTTGATACTATAGTTGAGATTCTTGAGAAACTAAAAATACGAGCTAAGTTGTTATTTGATATCGAACGAAACCATATCGTAGGCTGTCGATACAATTCAGAGAATAAACAAGAAACATTATCTAGTTTGTAATATTATTATAACGAGAGATTATGTATACTTACAGGGTTAGCTATTGTATGCATTCATTATTTCGAAGAAAGTTGCAATCGTTGAAACTACAACACGTTGAAGTTATAGTAAAATAATTGTGATGAATATATCAGCTTCATCGTCATGTAGGTAAGACAAAAATAATAAATTATACATACAAAAATCAATGCAGCTATGCTATTCCATGCAGCATAATTACCAATAAAAACTAGTTACATAAAAAACCTTATCAGTATCTAATAATATTGTGTAATTCAGCTGCATATAATTTCAAATTGGTGAAAGCAGTCTTTGCTTGTCTTTGAAAAGTTTCGCTCACGAAGCAGCAAATTCAACAATTTCCAAATAATTCTGGGAAGACAAGATTGAGGGAAGTGGGTTAAATTGTCAAAATTTAAGTCGTAGTCAGTTTTCTCAAATGAAGCACGCCGACAGACTACATTTGACTGTTGTTCCGCCGAGTTTCGTAATGCCCGGTTCGGGATGGAGGCTCTCCAAGTTCTGGATCCCTCCAGCCTAACGAGTTTCGGCGGTTTTGTTGCACGTTGTACAACTGGATTTCATCGTCGGACATAAAACCTTGGTTCATCATTGCTGAAGACGCTCCATTATGATTACCATTGGTAAAGTCAATATTTGTTACTTTTGGCTTGGGAGCTTTGCCGCGGGTGCGTGAAGCTGCCGTTGATGGAACTAGAGTTCCATTACCGTTGGGAGACATCATTGGCAGCGGACCTTTTAAAGTTTCCATTTGAGACTTTCTTCGTTCTACTACTGAAGTCCTCCTCTCCAAAACGTTACTTCTTCGTTCTTTCAATGCTTGGAATGTCACTTGGAAATTATCTCCACCAAACATTTTCGCTTGTTTATCAGGAGCTATTAAAAGAAATTAATTCATTAGTTATTGTCCATTTTCAAACGTTCTTAGATAGGTATTAGTTTACTAGTTTTTATACTGATGTAATACTTACAATTGAGAATCTCTTTAAATTTCTTTTCAAAGGCCACATCAAGCGTTCCGACTTGTCTGCGAGAATTTTTCTGTTTTTCTAGAATTTGAATCGTTTTTCGTTTTCCGACATCCCCAGGCCCAAAGTTACGACCACTATCACTGTCACCTAAATCAAAAAAAGGAAATGCATGTTGATTTTAACAGTTTACAGATTTATACAACAAAAGACTTAAGATCTGGAAACGAAACTCACCATCGAAATTCTTAAGTTTCTGGAACTTTCGTATAAGTCGCACCCCTTCCTTCTGCACTGCTGATTCTTTGTTGATAGTGTCCACTTCCTTAGCACAAGTTATTTCTGTCGCAGCCAAAATGTGAGACAATGTACCGAAACGATGGAACAACATAGCCATAAACTGGATGATGAGAATGAGAGCGAAAAATCCCACGAAAACCAAACCAATAGGCTCAAGTTGAAGGTATTCTTTGTGAACAAGGAGCTAAAAAAATGAGAATACGTTATGAAAACCGAATCAAAATATTGTTTCAACTAATAATTGCAGAATTTTAAGAAAACTTACTTCTCCACTGGCCTCGATGTACGTAATGTTTGTTTTAATACCAAAAGGCCATTTGAGATGCAACTGATCTTTGTTCAGCTGCATAAGGAACACAATCAGGACGAAAATGGCATTTATCATAAAGAAGAAGAATACAGAGCGATCTCTTAACTCTGCCAATTGTTTTGCAATAGCAGCCTATAATAATAGCACAAAAAGGATTTAGTAAGTTTACATCACAAACACAAAAATAAAAATTATAGCAGACAAAGGAAATCTAATATATACCTCTTTCTTCTTATCAGCATCAATAGGTTTAAGGTATTTTTCAATAAGATCCTTCCAGAATGCAAGCTCGAGTCCAGAGAGAAAATCAACTTCACCCCGTTTCAGATCACGATCCTCAATCCAGTAGGGATTCATCAAGTCGTCACGCTTCTCTCGAGTTCCTGAAATTAATGTCAATTAGAAACTTAGCTATTTGTAAATGTCTAAATTAAAAATAAATTAAACACAGAAGTTAATTTACCAGAAGAAGAAGTTTCGTCATCGTCATCGTCTTTAATTTCGTCTCTTAATTCGCTATTCTTTTCTTCTAATGTATCCAAATTTTCTCTATTACGAGGACTAACGGCTGAGCCTGCGGCCGTGGAAATCCTTCTTCCAGGGCCACTTGGAATATCCATAGACCTCTCAATAGAATCCAATCGTTTGGTAACTTTTTCTAAAGAATCGGCAATTCTGAGTAACTGTTGTCTTTCGTCGATGGGTTTTGGATGAGTGCAGCACATGAGTTTGAAAAGACCAGCAAAAGAAAGTTCAAGGGATCCTTCCGTATCATCGACATCCCTTCCAGGAATAAATCCAAGGAATCCGGATTTCTTGGCTCTCTTTTTAGCTTCTTCCGCTTCTTTTTTCTCAGCTTCTAATTCGGCTTTTGACTTTTTACCAACTACTTCACGAGTACCCCACGAGACGACATTCAAGTTAATCAACGAGTAAATAATCAACAACAGGTACATAGACGGAATTGACAACAGGTACAAAAGACCAGGGACAATGCACCAAAATTCTTGAGGATGAAGACAAGCAGCTATAAGAAAGGAACCCGTGAGCGATATCAAGAAAATAGCAGACGGTGATCCGATACCGTCCTCACCTAACTGCAAGGCCGTACCGACTATCACAGCCATCATCACTAAAGCGTACAGTGTTGATAATATCTGGGCTATTACAATCTGCAACACAAAACAACCAAATTGTATCAAGCCATGATCATAATACTTATATTATATTCTATATCTGTATTGGTAGCGTAGATTTGTAGTAGTTACCTGTATACTAGATTTGACGGTGAAACAACAGACCATGAATAAAATAATGGGGATAATGTTCCAGTAAAAACTTGTCCAATTATCGATTCGAAAAGCGGCAACGAAAGCTCCCACCAACATAAGAAATATAGTTCCAGGTCCCAAAATAGTACCACCCATCAACATGAATTGGTAGATGATATAAGGCATCGAAATATCCGGGTTGACTTTAATTGTTCGTTTGTAGTCCATCAACAAATCCATAATGTTAGCCATGGTAGAGGGAACCCAACGACGACGTTGATTGTAGAATTCGCTGAATCCTTCAGGGCAATGTGTCCAGGCATCACTAGCAGCAGAATACTCTACACGATATCCTCTCTGTAGTAAAAGGGTACATAACCAACGATCCTCTCCCTGATCGTACTGCACGTAATGTCTGGGTTCGTCGGATTTCGTGGTGTACTTGGCCATGACGTTGTCGTCCATAAGAGCTTTTCCTCTGAACAGAGAGAAACATCCGGGAGAACAAAGTACACAACCAATCATGTGTTCGGTAGCCTTTTGGAGCCAATGGCCAATAGCGTACTCGAACATTTGATACCACACCATAGGACCAGTTCCGATAGGATGAATACGACCACAAGCAGCACCAAGATTCTTATTCTTTTTCATCAAATCCACAAGAAGTTCCACAGCATTTGGGTGAAAATCAATATCTCCGTCCAGCGTGAGAAGGTACGTGTTTTCAGCAATAATCTCCTTTCTAGCTACAGGAATGCTTAACTCCATTAAACGATGTCCGAGAAGGTAGTACATGTACATGACTTGACTCCATCGCTTACGATGACGAATCTTTGCTTTGTCTTTCAAATGGGCAATCATTTTCGTTTTTCCAGGCAAAATCCATTCCAATCTTCCTCCGTAAGGTGTAGGGATTTTTTTCGGCGGACGAATTCTCACTTGAGTTTCGTGAACATGGCAGGCAGCCTCTTCCATTGTATTTACCATCAACTTGACGAAAGGATTGACAATCATCGGTGCATTGATACTTCCTTCATCTCTCAACTCGAACGCATCGTCAAAGAATATGTGAGCTAAAAATAACAATGCAAGGTCATCATTTATTAATCACTATTTCTCTCTGCAACTCTCAACACCTAACATTCACTCATGTCTTGTAATTAGCAACAATTTGAGATACATTGTTCACGAAGCGTACTAATAGCCAAATCATTGTTAGCAAACTATTGTTTTCGTTGACTCTATCTTAATGCAGGATCTTAGACTTAGTATTAGTGCTTAGAGATCTAAAGAATATAATATTTTCATGTAATGTTTTACTTTCAAACTCGTAATAGCCGGGGTCAACCACTTCGAAGTACTTCAAGGCAACACGACGAGCACATTGATCTTCATCCATCCTGAAAATACTTTTTAACATTTCCATCATCTCTTCCTGTAAAATAAAAATAGACCACATTTGTTACACACAGGTGTTCATTGCTTCTTCATCAATTATTTGCAAAGAATGCTTTTCATTGTACTAACTTTAGTTTCGTGCCACATAGTAGCGCAAGCATAAATTCGAGGGATGGTATCCGTTTTGAATTTATTATCTTTTTCCTTATGCGATGAATCGATTGATCGGATTTCTTCATAGTCTGTTTCAGATGGATCCTGTTCGACTTCGTCAGTCCTGATGTCATTATCATCATCCCGCTTACGATTCAGGGCCATGGATTGATCAATAAGCAATGAATTGTACATAGGAGTCACGAACAGACGTTCTGTACTTGCTAAACGTTCGCACTTCGGAGTCCAAATGTGAAGTGCTACCCATGTTTGAGACAGCAGCCACAACAACCAAGCCCAGCCATGCTGAAAAGAACAAATAGGTATTGCATTACATTAGTAGGGTACAGGTCTGGTAGTTACATAGGGTATTAAATCAAGTTACCTCTTTGGCGATGAAATCACTAAAGAAGTCTCCCTTTGGACATCTCCAGTACAGATATTGCGGCAAAACATTCTCCCAGAAGCAAGCATTTTCAGAGCGAAGACCACAGAGAGCAATGAGGATTGATAGAGTGACAGGAACAGTCAAACTGACGGGAAAAGCAAAACTGAATCCTTGGATGCAAATCTTGCAAGCAAATTTTCCTGCAAAGTTAATTATATATTATAACAAATTGCTTTCAACTTTGTTACAAAATTTTCTAAGGATATTTTCAAAGGTAACATACCGAAAATGTACGTAATGTACGCAGCAAAGATCTGAAGAATCATTATTTGCTGTATCGTTGATGCATTTGAAGTTTCCGGAATAATATCTTGCAAAAGATTCGATCCAGGAATATCTGGCAATATCCCAAGTTCTGGAGCACGTATCTAAAATATAATCAAATCCTCATTAATACAGTCACTCAATTATATAGAAACTGATTTTAATTGCAAGATTCTAATTATTACCTCGGTCACGTTGATTCTATGGCTTCTGTAAGATTCTGAGAACTTGTTAAACAAATTGGAAACATTTCCTCCAGCGATCCACACAGAAAATACCATAGCAGAGAAAAACATAAGCATTTTCCATACAGAGATGAAAACATAGCTGAAATACCGAGTTCCCACCAAGTTTTTCCTCATTTTGCCTAAAGCCCTTATAGGCCCTGTAATGAAAGCAAACAACAATGAACTTCTGCTCAATAATAAACACAGGATGACTCACATTAGTTTTGATTCTTATGATTAATTGAAGTTTGATAAGAGGAACAGAGGAAGCTACATTGGAAATTATAACCTACGGCTAGTAAAAAAGTGAAAGTGTCTATTACCAAAGGGAGACGAGCTGTCAACATAGTTTTCCCACCAGCCGCAGGAAATTAATACAGCGGATATGGGGAGCAACCACGGTCGAGTCGTGTTCTCAGACGAAAACAATGGCCACAGAACGAGTCCACTGATTTGGAATAAGATGGCCAACAGATCAATTGAGCATTTAAGCAACCACTTTGCTCTGTTCTCTCGTTCAGGATAACGAGACAACATTCCTATACAGAAAAATCATAATTAACATTACTCTCTTCACATAATAATCTTGAAGATGAAAATATTTTGATGTTACGAACCGAAAATGGCTGGAACAAGGCAGACGCAATTAGTGAGCATTACAGCTTTAATAACACTCACTGATGGCAAAACGGTGAAAACAAAAATCGCCAATCCAATGGAATGACAAGTCTACATTCGAAATCAATTTGAAATTAGTATACATATTCATGAATGATTTCCTGTAAGTAATAACATGAAATACTATAGCTCACTTACCTCGAAAAATAAAGGTATCACAAACTCCATAGTAGTAGGCCGTCGCCACGCTTTGAAAACACAAATACGAAGCGACCGTATAAAACTCCCCATTTCGGGTACAAGAAAAACAAAAAGAATCGCCCATGTCCAAGAAATTCTTTCTACTTCTGATATTGAGGCTTCGAATTTTTTGTCACGACCTAGGAGGATATAAATTCCATTTTTTATCATGCAGTGTTTAGGAACTTATTAATTAGAAAAACTGTTTCCGCTACCATTTATTACAATTACAAAGGCTATTTAGACTGTAGAGCATACCATATTTTTTGTTGCAAAATGGGACGTGACGATCAGGCTCCAGCTGTGAAGTCATCAACAATAAACTACCTTTGGCAAGAACGGCTCCTCCCAACACAGCGGCGAATGTGATAAAATACGCCAGAATCTATTACATCACAAAGAACAAAACAAAAGAATAATCAATCATATCTCACACAAACAAATGACATGACACTCATACCCAATCCATTAAGTTAATATTGACCATACTAGTACATATGTTTGGATAATATAAGTTCGCCATATATCTTTAAAGCTATTTTCTTATGATGTCTTAAATGGACAGCCAGATATTTTCCACTTTTTTTATTTCATGCGAATCAGAGAATCATTTTCCCATAGTGTTTTTTCTTGTAAAGATTTTCATGCGCTAGTACTATAAGAATAATATGAGTATCAGGAGATAAATGAAAAGAAACAGACTATTATTTATTTGGTAGACCTCCCAATCTCTATTGTCTCACAATGGTCATTCACTTTTCTCCTGACTCAACTCGTATATTTATTCGCATTGCATTTCAGCTAATTCAAAGTGCATACAAAGAAAACGGACTCTCGAAAGTGTATTTCATGGTTGATCATCTCTATTTTTAATTTTCTTCGCTAGTGTAACGTAACGGTTGTATTTAACACTCTCTCCTGGTCACTTCACAACAGTCTCATACTATTGCATTCATTACGATAGAATCTTGACATTGTGTCGGTATTACACTCTGCCTTAGCAAACCATTAATATTCTATTGCTTTAGTTGAACTTACAAACATTTATACAAGTAAACATGATAATAAAAATGTTGATTTAAAGATTTAACACTTTGCTTACTTTAAGACTCCGGATGACCAACAAATAGCACACCTGGTCTTCTATATTTTCACTTTCTGTCTCAGGAGGCAGATTTCGGAACACATCCCAGTTCTTTGTCTCCACATTCTTGTGACTGTCATGAAAGATAAATGAAACCGTTACAAATGAGTATTCTCAACATCCGTGTTTATTTCACAAACATCACTATAAGTGCTATTCACGAGGAACTTTCTGTTCATCTTTGTTGTCTTTTGTAGAGACATAAATAGTGAAAATGTAGAATCGGAGATAAATAAAATGCATAATAAGCATGCTCATCATTTCTTTTTTATCCGAGTAATTCTACATTCAAAAATAGTATTTCAAAAGACGTTTTGTTTACCTTCCTGCGTAGGTGTCATGATGAGCCAACGGAGTTGTCTCATCATCACTATACTCAGGATCCGACGCTTCTAGTCTCATTGACGGCATTTTGATGATTTATGTCTAACTTCTGAATCAGTCTTTAGTCCTCTTGTCGTGATATGGTAAAGGTAGTTTGAATTGTTAAGTGATTTGCTCTCTGAAATAAAGAAAAATAACCTTTAAATCTTTTAAAGAAGAATAGCTGGCCTTCATAGCCTTAAATAAGTAGTAAAGCACTAGCACGTCTAACTAACATTTAGCCGCATATAATTATCAATAATATTTTGCAGCCCTGCCGATCATAAACAAATTGCTAATTACATCTGCTCGAATCTGTATCGTCATTTATTTATGTCGGTCAACCCTCTGAATTAGTAGATCTCTTTACC
The DNA here is from genome assembly GCA_009936455.2 of Tomocerus minor. Classification (NCBI taxonomy): domain Eukaryota; kingdom Metazoa; phylum Arthropoda; class Collembola; order Entomobryomorpha; family Tomoceridae; genus Tomocerus; species Tomocerus minor. The sequence continues at coordinate 30,450 of JAAAYG020051138.1, forward strand.
TTGCCTTGAGATAATTTTTCCTAATATTATTATTATCTTGAGATAAGAGGCAGTAGAAAATGAAGCAAGGAGGCAGAAATACAATACAAAGCTATTAAGGCAATATACATTATCACCAAGAATTAACAAAGGCATTAAAAAAGTAAAAGGCAATCCTCTTCCATTTCGTCGCTTAGGGCAAATCAGCGAAACTTTTATAAACGAGATCATTGAATTCAAGTAAAACTCAACTGAGCTCAGCCAACGCAACAGTCAGTCATCTCATGATCATTCAGGCAAATTCCAAGTGTAGTAACATTGAAAATAATGTCGCTTGAATTTCCATTGTGTGATTTGACAACAAATCAACCTCCGAAATACCTCAGGCAGCTAGCAAGCCAAAATCACAAGAAAAATAATAATATGTTTACGAAACGAATAAAATCCTTATCATCCTTTGCATTAATATTTTATGTGCCCAGAGACACAATTCATGAAAAGATATCTGTGAAAAATAAATAAAAAATAAATTTAAGATTCAAAGTAGTTGTGTCGTACTGCATACTGGCAGCCATCATCACTGACGACATCATAACTAACTAAGTCGCAGAAAACGTCATATTAAAGTCACTGACAGGGAATGGTCATAGTAGATAAAAACATTTTCGAGAGAATGACTCTGTATCTTATTTTGTTCTTTGAGGGGCTATACAAGTTAAGTTTATGGCTTTACTTGTATCTAATGCATTACTTTTGAAGTTTACATATAGCTATATGAATTATTATAGTTGTAAAGAATTCTCTTGTTTAGTATCTGTCATCTGCAGTAATGATTTTCAGTCGACATGAGTTTTTCCCTGTAGATGAGTGCTGTGTATCAACTTGTAGCTTTTATTATCGAGATAGTAAACCCCACTAGCACTCTCTAATCTTTGAATAGGGATGATAAGTACGAATTCAACCCTTAGTGGTGGTAGGTATAGGTATAATATAGGCTGTTAGAATATTATGTAGTGCAATATGCATAGTAGTGCACACCTGAAAACCTTACTTTTGTGATGTGATTCGACTTGGCTCAAGGGGCATTGGATTGCAATGTGTAGGAACATTAGAGTGTAGATTAAGTTTTATTGTATCTCTCTATTTTACATTACACCTCGAGTTCAATCCCATTTTTCTTTTACATGTGCTTCGTGAACGCGTAGTTTAGAGTTTATCCTTTACCTTGCCTTGCTTTAAAATAAAATGAATTAGCGATAGACTACGTACGACACACTCAGCGCATAGTCGTTGTTCGAAGGAATAAAATTGAAGGTACTCTCCACACTTAATATCTTCAAGATATTAAATTGTAAGTGCAATGTTAGACGAGTGTGCAAGCAAACCTCCGTCGGACATAGACAGGCACAATAAAGATTTTCGTTTAGCTAAAATAAGGAAAGTGGGCCAAAAAGGTTCCACTCGTACGATTCGCATGGCCCAGTTTCTTGCTAAGCAAGCGAATCCAAACTGAGTTAGCCGCACTAGACTTAGTCTATCTCTAGCCGAAACATAAAATTAAATACTCTGTAACATAACTCTTTTCTTGTAATAGCAGAGATAAGCACTGAAAAGCAATAGTAGGGAAATGAACATTAAAAATCCTAACAGCATGTAGTGCAGATGTTCAGGAGCACAGCCACAGCTATATACAACAACTTAATTCACAATCAATCTCCTGCATAAATATATATACTTATCTTCACACTATATCTCACTTTGTTTTCAAATCTCTTTCTTTCAAGTGCAAAAAATTATTAAAATTCTCGTGCCATATAATATCATGCATCTCTAAATACATTTTATCTCACTTTAGTAAACAAACATGTTTAAAAATCCTAACAACACTAGTGCTCTAATAGATATAATATTATACTATTAAAAATCTGATAATAGTGAGAGCCTAAATCAACTCTTGTCTACCATATAATTACAACCAAACAGTTGTGAACTTTGAATTAAATCTCAGAAATTCTTGTGTGGTATCTCTTCACTAACTTCAACAATTATTATTGAAACCTAATGAGTACGAAATATTTTCGAGGGATTTTCTTTGGCTACTCATCTCATTATTTAATAATACGAAAACAAATACGATGAGTAGATAGATAGATACCTACATAATTCTATGCATTTATTACGAATAAACGAAGATGGGCATAGACAAGTAATAATTTATTCTTTTTGGGCTGACTGAATTATTAAGGATTTTTGGGTAGTCCACACTCAGCAGGAAAATGTAAATGATGGCCGTAGAAGGAAAACGGAGATATTTATTGACATTCGGTTAAAAATTATCGAATTCATTATCGACTGTAGCTAATAAGCGAACAACGTAGCTTAACTCGTCTAATAAGGCTGAATAAATTATTTCTTTGGCTAAGGGACTTACATGAGAGGTGAGACCTCAAATTTGGAGCAACGTTCATGTTGCTTTTGTGCTTGTTCAGCTCTTCTGTTTCTCGCGTCTGCTGCGTCTCCCTGAAAAGATAAAAAATTTCAAAAATTATTTATTTGATGCTTAATTGTCAGCATTGCAATCCTTAAACAGTATAATAATATATCTTATTGATGCACAGGTACCACCTTACTCCTACTCCTTATACACAACCCAATCACAATCAGAAACTAATAATATATTACGCTTCCGCTATCATATCTTATTGATTGTAGCATCGTTATTAGAAATTGGGCGTAGTGCTTACGAATTATGTTTACAGGAACAATTTAAAGCAATATTTGAATTCCAGTAACTGGAGATTTTCAAGAGCCGATATTAACACCTTTATACTTCCTGCGCAGATATATTTGCTAAATTGATGCAAATAAAGCGCTATCATCCAATGTCAAAGTATTATTTATAGTATAATTAATACTGTGTCTTTTGGGATAGTGAAGGTGCTAGTGCTGAAATGGAAGGAATAGTGACCAACCCCTGGAAGCTAACATCCAGAATAAAAATGCAATACAAATTTTATTGATGCAAATGACAACTATATCTACATATATTATTTGTCCCACTCGTACAACTATTCAGAATAGTAAATAAAAATAAGTGATGAAATAGAGTACATTGAAAATGACTCCTCATGTGACTCATGTCATGCATAGGTACTTCACATCTTGTGTGCTCACATATTCATGTGTTATATGGCAAAGGAATAGACTTTTTAGGGAGCATCACTGAGATATTATCTTGTATGGCATATCCTAGATGACTACTATGCCATGTTTAGGTACTTTGGTTCAAAAATGGATGCATTCTTGTGCACATCTGTTTAATTTATTTATATCAATAGGAAAATGGTACAAATTCAATAGTAAATAGGTGATAGATATATAAAAAAAATGTAAAATAAAAAAGGGCATTATTTTCATGGAGTGTCTGTAGGCAAGTTGTTTGGTTAAGTTAAGTGGTAGTAGTATGGCTATTCTATAATAAAAGTAAGTAATGTCGAATCGATTGCCAATAAATTTTCAAGCCAAGATCATTAGGACAAGAGATACAAGAAGACAAAGTGAATGTTTAGTTACTTCGGCTAGATCTTTAATATTTTCAATTGTGAATGGAATGGATAGAGACGGGAATATATATACAACACAATATGCTGCATGAACTGCAATCAGGTAAATTGTAATGCAAATGCACAATAGTATGTTAAAAGCTACGTATTTATACTATTCAATGCAAAGAAAGATAAGTAGCACAATGCTTAGGTGACTTTACTTAAATGTATAAACATTAACAATTTAATGTAAACTTGTTCGTACGCTTAGAACTGAAAAGGGCATGGACATGTGTTATATCACAACAATAAAAGGAGATACATGACTATTGTTTAGGCATAGAATCATGTGATATGATCTATTGGTGTAAATGCATTGCATGGACTATAGCATCTCATAATCTGCAGATTGCCAATACTTAATAACTATTTAGCAGGGAACGAGGCAATAGCAATAACTTGGACAGACTGCCTAGGTATATGCAAATCAGAGCTGATGGTTATTCTGACTTCTTTGAAGGCATTTCATTCAAGGTGGTGAACTCTGCATTGTTTTAGATAAAGAATATTATTATCTTCTATTTAGTTCACACACTCTTACAAGCACACACAAATGCTATTCAATAGTCCTAGGATGGATGTACATGAAAATTTTCAGTGATTTGCTTAATTATTATTGTTTGCAATTGTTCTCTACATCTTGACAGTTTAAATAGACAAGAATAAACATTTCAGTATTTCAGTCATAGAAAACATTCACATATTCTTAATGCACAATCTAAATCTATTGATGTACCTATTCTATGTACAAAATGTATAATGTGTTTTACCAATTACAATATATTATGTCAATGTAAACGAACAGAAATAAATATCGGATAGTAGTTACTTATAATATGACTAAGAAAATTTGCATCCCCCCATAAAATTAATTTCATTAACGAACTTCTTATCTTTTGCAGATAATTCAACTTCTACTAACTTCTAAAATGTGTGCCCGTTTACACGATAATCAACTACTCTCTCCAACTTTTGCATGACTTGACTTTTGTTTTAGCGTTTATATTAGCTTTTTACTAATACTTGAAGTTAATTTGCCGTTCTACTGTCATATAGATGATTTTATATTAGAGAATTAGCGTACGCCCACCATTTTCGTTAACTCTTAATATCTCATCAAGAGATTTTATTCACCTTTTTATTTATGCAAACTATCTAACTATCATGAGATCATGACTTATCGACTATATGTGTTAGAAGATTAATGTGCCGAATCATTAACTAGGTATATACTCTACCCACATACATGCATATTACGTTGTAATCATTTGGGACTAGCAGTACTTAAAAACATTCTTTCACATTGGACAGGAACCGCATCAGTTAACGAAAATTAAAACATTAAAATAATGCAGTGGTTACAAAAGGAATCTTAAGATACATACGTAACGTATATGTAATGTACCTTTAGTTTATAAAGTGGTACAATCTTCGGCTGGTGGTAAAAAGCAAAAGTAAGTAAAAGTAACACACATCTTTGTAAAGAGCAAGAATCAAGGTGCCGTATAATAGCACGACTATAATATTACCTATACACAGAACATTTATCAATCTAGTCATCTTATATTATACTATATGATTTCAATTCGTACTTTTATTAGCGAGACAGGAATATTCTTTTCTTATTTAATAATCAAATAGATTTGAATATATAAAGCACAACTATCAGCACATAGTTTTTTGGCTCTTAATACTTTTCAGACATATACGCATAATTGATTAGTTAATATCTGAAAAAGTTCCTGCATATTTACATAATGTAATTTGTTACTTAGATTTATACTGTATAAAATCGCTGTGGATGTTTTACTACAGGCATTAGGAATCTGTATACCAATATTGTACACTTTTGTCTATAAACTTCCAATAAAATCGTTAGTTGCTACAATGACTCAAAATCCGTATACAAGAATCTTTAGCGTAGCTTTAAGCATTATGAATCCTATCAGTTTTGACTATTCATAACAGGAATTAGGAATGCAGTGCAATGGGAAAGTAACCACGCCTAATTGAGTCTTGTATATTCTATCTACTACTGCTGCTAGAATATTATTCTAGCTTGATTGTCTGCAGCACAGTTTAGCTATCATGGGCTTGCTTGGAATTTTGCATCTGCTTAGCATTTTTCATCAAGAGCTAGATGAGGACAGAGATTTAGAGATTGAAAGTCTTTATTCTATTCAATTTATTCATACGCTGACTAGCATTGGCACTTACTCACTCTTACTCCTCGTCTGGGTAGTAGGTGGATGGATGCAATGGCAGATTATGGTAATACTAACAGTGATAGTGACATACAACAAGTTACTACAATTGGGCACTACTACAATTGCGTCAACCTGGTCGATCTCTTTATATGTCCAATGAGATTTCCTCACCGAACAATTCAGACTTATACCTACATACACTGTGTCACATATATATCATTATTTCATCACTAAACAGAAAGCCTAAGCCTAATGATTCATGTAATGTATCTTCAACTATTATTTAAGCTTTCTATGCTCTCCCTCATTTTAGTAGACTTAGAAAACAGCACCAAAATTTACTGCCAATTCGCCAGTCACCAAACCATAGTATAGATTGAAGGTGCTGGGAAGTGGGAATATCCCAATTTTGTCAATCGAACTCTATATG